>SJYX01024076.1:180082-192989 GCA_006410675.1 Oreotragus oreotragus | reverse complement strand
GAAATTAAGGAAACAATTCCATTCACCATTGCAACGAAAAGAATAAAATACTTAGGAATATATCTACCTAAAGAAACTAAAGACCTATATATAGAAAACTATAAAACACTGATGAAAGAAATCAAAGAGGACACTAATAGATGGAGAAATATACCATGTTCATGGATTGGAAGAATCAATATAGTGAAAATGAATATATTACCCAAAGCAATCTACAGATTCAATGCAATCCCTACCAAGCTACCAGTGTATTGGTTTTTGGCAGCCATGAAATTAAAAGAAGCTTTCTCCTTAGTAAAAAAGCCATGACCAACTTAGATAGCATATTAAATAGCACAGACATTACTTTGCTGACAAAGGTCTATATAGTCAAAGGTATGTTTTTTCCAGTAGTCATGTATGGATGTGAGAGTTGGACCATAAAGAAAGCTGAGCACTGATGAATTGATGCTTTTGAACTGTGGGTTGAAGACTCTTGAGAGTCCCTTGGACTGCAAGGGGATCAAACCAGTCAATTGTAAAGGAAATCAGTCCTGAATATTCATTGGAAGGACTGATACTGAAGCTGAAACTCCAATATCTTGGCCACCTGATGCGAATAATTTACTCATTGAAAAGACCCTGATGCTGGGAAAGGTTGAAGGCAGGAGGAGAAGGGGACAACAGAGGATAAGATGGTTGAGTGGCATCCCTGACGCAATGGACACTGGTTTGAGCAAGCTCTGTGAGTTGGTGATGGACAGGGAATCCTGGCATGTTGCAGTCCATTGAGTTGCAAAGAGTCTGGCATGACTGAGTGACTGAATTGAAATGAAGTGACCGCTGTTTCACTTTGTTGTATGGCAGAAATTGAAGCAACATTGTAATGAAAGTATACTTCAATAAAAATTAATATCCTACAATAAGTGATAATGAAAAAGAATATTTAAAAAGAATGTATGTGACCTCATGAACTGCTGCCTGCCAGGCTCCTCTGTCCATGGGATTTCGCCAGGCAAGAACACTGGAGTGGTTTCCCATGTCCACAGAACCCCAAGAATACTGAACCTATCCCTTCTCCAGGGGATCTTCCCGACCCAGTACTCGAACCAGGGTCTTCTGAATTGCAGGTGGATTCTTTACCGGCTGAGCTACCAGGGAAGCCGCAAAGAATATATGTATGTATGTTATATATATGTATGTGTATATACATATATATATATGTATAATTTAATCACTTTGCTGTATAATAGGAATTAATAACACTGTAAATGAACCATACAATAAAAATATATGAGGAAAAATATAACTATACAGAACTATATACAGTAACTATCCAAAATATTTAATTCTTCAAAAGATAATATATAAAGATAATTATTGTCAATGAGTCAATAAGGCTTGGTGAGTACCTCTCCACTGTTTATACTTTTTAAAATGAGAGACCATCACTTCATTTCTACTTTCCCAATATTTGCCATTTAAAGAAGAGTTTCAGCAACAGTTAATGAATAAATCAATAAATGAAAGATTTCTTGATTAAACTTTTTTTTCAGTAAAGTCTTCTACAGTATATTTAATTCCCATTCCAAGGGCCATTGCCTCAGAAATCCAATGTAGAGTCCTCTTTCTATCAATGTATGTAACTCTTCAAAGTGTGTGTATGTGTGTGTGCACACACGCACATGCCCTTTAATTATGTTTTTATCATGATTAATTGAAAGACATCACTTCATTTATATTTTCCCAATATTTGCCATTTAAAGAAGAGTATCAGCAACAGTTAATGAAGAAATCAATAAATGAAATTTGGGCCATTGCCTTAGAAGTCCAATGTAGAGTATGTATTCTATCAAGGTATGCATCTCATCAAGGAGTGTGTGTGTGTGTGTGTGTGTGTGTGTGTGTATGCCCTTAAATTATTTAATTATGTTTTTATCTACTTTAAGGGATGGTGTGGTATGTATTATATAACTTCATAATATTTAGTTTTGTTGTAGTTTCACAAAATCTAGCAGTTTTATGCTACTTTTGTTGAAAGTTAGGAAAAGAGATCTATCTTTGTTAAGTCTGAAACTATTCTATTTTGAAATGCTATTTGGTGAAGCAGTTCATGAAAGAGTTAAAACTCCTTAAATGTATTCAGTAAGTTTCGTTCATGATACAAATGACCAAATACATCTGTGTTCTCTTCTCCTCACTGCCTGGATGGTTCCTCATGCCCAAAGGGAGTAACTATACATAGGATTAATGGTTGGCGTGGCCCCTCGCCAAAGTTTCAGAATCAGAGGGTAGTTGAGCTGGGATGGGAGGCCCCATTCCGTTGGTTTCTGATGCCCTCAGCATTGAGGCGAGGAGGAAATTTGGAGGTCCAATCTGATCATAAGCCCACCGCTAGGTTGACTCTGAGAGGGTTCTCTGATTGGACGCTGTGAAATGAACAATGCTGTGCCTGTGAACCCTACAGACACAAGCTTTATCATCTTTATTTTGAAGAGTGTTGCAGTGTCTCATTCCTTTTTACAAATTATTGTATGACAATGACTGGTGAAGATCCTTTTGGCTTCCCCGGTGGCTCATTCTTTCAGAAACCACCTGCCATGCCGGAGACCTGGGTCTGATCCCTGGGTTGGGAAGATCCCCTGGAGAAGGAAATGGTGACCCACTCTAGCATTCCTGCCTGGAGAACCCCATGGACAGAGGAGCCTGGCAGGTTACAGTTCATGGGGTCCCAAAGGAGTCAGAAGTGATTTGGCAACTAAAAAACAACAATGAAGATTCTTTATACCATTAGACCCTAGACAGTTAATTCCAAAAGAGCAGTTGTCTGAGTTTTAATATTGTAGAATTCAGCTAAAATTTGAATTATAATGACGTGACATATTTTCTAAGATCTGCTAACTTGAGGTTATTCATTTTTGTACCTACTAAAAATCATATCTTTAAATTCATTCCTTTCTTCTCTCAACTTCTGCATTTAAGAAGAGGATCAACAATGATTAATTAGTCAATATCTTCTAATAATTTGTAAAAAAAGAAATGAAATTGTGTAATACTCTTCAAAATAAAAAATTACAAAGTTAAAGCTGTTTATTGAAATATCATCAGAGCAAATCAAATGGCCAAGTAACTCAGTGTTAGCAAATGTGTTCCTCCTGCTTTGTGAAAGATTTTTGTTGATTTGTATTCTTACAGTGCCATGGAGGAGTGATTTTTCTTTTCATCAAGTTAGTCAAGAAAATTTTTTTTGTAATTAGAAAAGAACCGTCTTGTTGAAATCCTTCTTATCTTTGTTTTACTGAAGAAGTTCAGTAATATTTAGACAAATGGGATATTTGTCTTTAAAAATTGTATTCTCTACTTCCCAACAAAGGCAGCTTTGGATTTTAAATTATGCTTTGATTGCAGTTTGATATTGGAAATTATATTACTGAAAGGTAGCCTTGCCATTGACCTCATGGAGAAATTTTCCATGTTATCTTTTAAAATGACAGGTTTATAAATCATTCTGTAGTGAGCAAGGAGACTACCCATTGGACATAGATGCAATTTCTAGAATGTAAGGGGAAATCATTTTAGTAATCCCAGGGGTAACATCACAGAATTAATTTCATTGTATAAGCCAGGCAAACATCACAGAACAAAGCCTGAGACTCCTTAAATAGAGGAGAGAAAAAAAGTGATTCTCTCTGCAGTCCACAGATGGCAATGAATGGCATATTTTATGAAAAAAAATTCATGTGAAGTAAAAGTATCATGGATAAGATTTTTATTAATCCAGATAAGAAGTATGGTGAACAGACATTTTGATGTTTGGAAATTCTTTCATTGGGGGAGGGTGGTCCCCTTCCTATAATAAGAATTAATCTCTTTTCCATTTCCCTAGATGCCAGGGAGTCTACTGCTAATATTCAATAGCTTAAAAGTGCTTCACCATAATTTACCTTCACAACTAAATAAAAATTCTTACTATATATCATCATGTCTATTTCTGTGGGTCTGTTTCTATGGCTATGCTTCATACCCACACTATAATTTAGTTCAGCCATAAATGTAGTAAAACAACTTGCATGAAGCACAGTTTATATGTCAAACTGTGTTAAAAGAGTGTATATACTTCATTAAACAGGTCATAATTTTATAAAGGGAAAAGGAAAAATAAAACTGACTTCAAAGTTATTTTCGAAAAGGACAGAAAGTACAAAAGAGAAATTAGCTCTCTTTTTCTAACTCAGAAGCATTTGCACTGAAATTTTATATACTTAGAAACATGCTTCAGGTTTGCTCAGACTCATGTCCATTGACTTGGTGATGCCATCTAAACATCTTATCTTCTGCTGTCCCCCTCTCCTCCTGCCTTCAATCTTGCCAGCATCAGGGTCTTTCCTAATGAGTAAGTTCTTCACAATAGGTGGTCAAAGGACTGGAGCTCCAGTCCTTCCAATGAATATTCAGAACTGATTTCCTTTATGATTGACTGGTTTGATCTCCTTGCAGTCCAAGGACTCTCAAGAGTCTTCTCCAACACCCCAGATCAAAAGCATCAATTCTGTAGCACTCAGCTTTCTTTATGGTTCAACTCCCACATCCATACATGACTACTGGAAGAACCATAGTTTTGACTAGATGGAAGCAAAAGTCTTTTCATTTCATGGCTGCAGTCACCATCTGCAGTGATTTTTTTTGTTTTAATTTTATTTTATTTTGCTTTACAGTACTCTACTGGTTTTGGCATACATTGACATGAATCTGCCATGGGTGTACACGAACTCCCAAACATGAACCCCCCTCCCTCCTCCCACCCCCCATCATCCCTCCAGATCATCCCCATNGAATGTTGAGCTTTAAGCCAACTTTTTCACTCTCCTCTTTCACTTTCATCAAGAGGCTTTTTAGTTCCTCTTCACTTTCTGCCATAAGGGTGGTGTCATCTGCATATCTGAGGTTATTGATATTTCTCCCAGCAATCTTAACTCCAGCTTGTGCTTCCTCCAGCCTAGCGTTTCTCATGATGTACTCTGAATATAAGTTAAATAAGCAGGGTGACAATATGCAGCCTTGACGTACTCCTTTTCCTATTTGGAACCAGTCTGTTGTTCCATGTCCAGTTCTAACTGTTGTTTTCTGACCTGCATACAGGTTTCTCAAGAGGCAGGTCAGGTGGTCTGGTATTCTCATCTCTTTATGAATTTTCCACAGTTTATTGTGATCCACATAGTCAAGGCTTTGGCATAGCCAATAAAGCAGAAATAGATGTTTTTTTCTGGAACTCTCTTGCTTTTTTGATGATCCAGCGGATGTTGGGAATTTGATCTCTGGTTCCTCTGCCTTTTATAAAAACACCTTGAATATCTGAAGTTCACGGTTCATGTACTGTTGAAGCCTGGCTTGGAAAACTTTGTACATGACTTTACTAGTGAGATGAGTGCAATTGTGTGGTAGTTTGAGCATTCTTCTCACTGTCTTCTCATTGCCTTTCTTTGGGATTGAAATGAAAACACCTTTTCCAGTCTGTGGCCACTGCTGAGTTTTCCGAATTTGCTGACATATTGAGTGTAGCTATTTTACAACATCATCTTTTAGGATTTGAAATAGCTCAACTGGAATTTCATCAAAGCATTCTTCTCACTGTCTTCTCATTGCCTTTCTTTGGGATTGAAATGAAAACACCTTTTCCAGTCTGTGGCCACTGCTGAGTTTTCCGAATTTGCTGACATATTGAGTGTAGCTATTTTACAACATCATCTTTTAGGATTTGAAATAGCTCAACTGGAATTTCATCACTCCACTAGCTTTGTTTGTAGTGATGCTTCCTAAGGCCCACTTGACTTCACCTTCCAGGATGTCTGGCTCTAGGTGAGTGATCACACCATTGTGATTATCTGGGTCTTGAAGATCATTTTTGTATATTTCTTCTGTGTATTCTTGACACCCCATATTAATATATTCTGCTTCTGTTAAGTCCTTTCCATTTCTGTCCTTAATTGTGCCCATCTTTGAATGAAATGTTCCCTTAGTATCTCTAGTTTTCTTGAAGAGGTCTCTAGTCTTTCTCATTCTATTGTTTTCCTCTATTTCTTTGCATTGATCACTGAGGAAGGCTAGCTTTTTTGATGATCTGTCAGATATTGGCAATTTGATCTCTGGTTCCTCTGCCTTTTTAAAACCAACTTGAACATATGGAAGTTCATAATTCATGTATTGTTGAATCCTGGCTTGGAGAATTTAGGTATTACTTTACTATTGTGTGAGATGAGTGTAATTGTTTGGTAGAGCATTCTTTGACATTGCCTTTATTAGGGACTGGAATGAAAACTGAACTTTTCCAGTCCTGTGGCCACTGCTGAGTTTTCCAAATTTGGTGACTTATTGAGTGCAGCACTTTCACAGCATCATCTTTCAGGATCTGAAATAGCTCAACTGGAATTCCATCACCTCCACTAGCTTTGTTCATAGTGATGCTTTCTAAGGCCCACTTGACTTCACATTCCAGGACGTCTGGCTCTAGGTGAGTGATCAAACCATTGTGATTATCTGGGTCATGAAGATTATTTTTTGTACAGTTCTGTGTATTCTTGCTAGCTATTCTTAATATCTTCTGCTTCTGTTAGGTCCATACCATTTCTTTCCTTTATTGAGCCCATCTTTGCATGAAATGTTCTCTTGGTATGTCTAATTTTCTTGAAGAGATCTCTAGTCTTTCTGATTCTGTTGTTTTTCTTTATTTGTTTGCATTGATCGCTGAGGAAGGCTTTCTTATCTGTCCTTGCTATTCTTTGAAACTCTGCATTCAAATGGGTATATCTTTGCTTTTCTCCTTTGCTTTTCTCTTCTCTTCTTTTCACAACTATTTGTAAGGCCTCCTCAGACATCATTTTGCTTTTTAGTATTTCTTTTTCTTGGTGATGGTCTTGATTCCTATCTCCTATACAATGTCATGAACCTCTGTTCATAGTTCATCAGACACTCTCTTTATCGATTTAGTCCCTTAAATCTATTTCTCACTTCCAGTGTAGAATCATAAGGGATTTGATTTAGGTCACACCTGAATGGTTCTGTGGTTTTCCCTAGTTTCTTCAATTTAAGTCTGCATTTGGCAATAAATAGTTCGTGACCTGAGCAACAGTCAGCTCCCATCTTGTTTTTGCTGACTGTATAGGGCTTTTCTATCTTTGGCTGCAAATAATATAATCAATCTGATTTCAGTGCTGACCATCTGGTGATGTCCACCTGTAGAGTCTTCTCTTGTGTTGTTGGAAGAGGGTGTTTGCTCTGACTAGTGTTTGTATGGGTCAGCAGTGGGCTGCCGTGGGGACAGGGGCTCTGGGTACAGCAGACCTGGGTATGGCATAAACCCTCTTGGAGGAGGATGCCATTAACCCCACCATAGAGCTGCCAGAACTCACACAGGACTGGGAAATAGACTCTTGGAGAGCACAAACAGAACCTTGTGCACTAGGACCCAGGAGAAAGGAGCTGTGACCCCACAAGTGACTGACCCAGACTTGCCTGTGAGTGTCCAGGATTCTCCAGGGGAGGTGTGGGTCAGTGGTGGCCTGCTGCAGGGTTGGGGGCACTGAGTGTAGCAGTATATGCATGGGATCTTTTGAAGGAGGTCATCATTGTCTTCATTACTTACACCATAGTTTGGCCCCAGGTACATAGCAGGGAGGGAACACAGCTCCAGTCATCAACAGAAAATTGTTTTAAAGATTTACTGAGCATATCCCTGTCCGTCAGAACAAGATCCACTTCCCCCTCAGTCAGTCTCTCCCATCAGGAAGCTTCCAGAAGCTTATCCTTCTCCATTAGAGGGCAGACAGACTGAAAACCACAATCACAGAAAACTAACCAATCTAATCACATGGACCACAGCCTTGTCTAACTCAGTGAAACTATGAGCCATGCCATGTAGGGCCACCCAAGACGGACGGGTCATGGTGGAGAGTTCTGACAAACTGTGGTCCACTGGAGAAGGGAATGGCAAACCAGTATTTTTGCCTTGAGAACCCCATGAACAGTATGAAAAGGCAAAAAGATGGAACACTGAAAGAGGAACTCCCCAGGTCAGTAGGTGCCCATTATGCTGCTGGAGATCAGTGGAGAAATAACTCAAGAAAGAATGAAGGGACGGAGTCAAAGCAAAAACAACACCCAGTTGTGGATGTGACTGGTGATGGAAGCAAGGTCCAATGCTGTAAAGAGCAATATTGCATAGGAACCTGGAATGTCAGATCCATGAATCAAAGCAAATAGGAAGTGGTCAAACAGGAGATGGCAAGAGTGAACATCGATATTCTAGGAATCAGCGAACTAAAATGGACCAGGACGGGTGACTTTAACTTAGATGACCATTATATCTACCACTGTGGGCAAGAATCCCTTAGAAGAAATGGAGTATCCATCATAGTCAACAAAAGAGTCCGAAATGTAGTACTTGGATGCAATCTCAAAAATGACAGAATGATCTCTGTTCATTTCCAAGGCAAACCATTCAATATCAAGGACCAGGACGGGTGACTTTAACTTAGATGACCATTATATCTACCACTGTGGGCAAGAATCCCTTAGAAGAAATGGAGTATCCATCATAGTCAACAAAAGAGTCCGAAATGTAGTACTTGGATGCAATCTCAAAAATGACAGAATGATCTCTGTTCATTTCCAAGGCAAACCATTCAATATCATGGTAATCCAAGTGTATACCCTGACCAGTAATGCTGAAGAAGCTGAAGTTTAATGGTTCTATGACTTACAAGACCTTTTAAAATTAACCAAAAAATTACCAGGGAAGCCCTTAATATCTATGTGAAGATTTTATGCATTCTTGGTCAAGGTGAATAAAATTTACTATAAATAGTAGATTTAGAATAATAATTCTTTTCAAAATCAAGTTGAATAAAATATGCCTTCATTTAAGTACCAAGCCTTAATTTTCCAACTATTGTCTAGGCTATTTTACTAGTGCTGAGAAATTCACTGATTTATTTAAAAGTTTAACTTTTCTCTATCAGTTCAGTTCAGTTCAGTCACTCAGTCGTGTCCAACTCTTTGCAAACCCATGAACTGCAGCACGCCAGGCCTCCCTGTCCATCACCAACTCCCGGAGTTCACTCAAACTCATGTCCATTGAGTCGGTGATGCCATCCAGCCATCTCATCCTCTGTCATCCCCTTCTCCTCCTGCTCCTAATCCCTCCCAGCATCAGAGTCTTTTCCAATGAGTCAACTCTTCGCATGAGGTGGCCAAAGTACTGGAGTTTCAGCTTTAGCATCATTCCTTCCAAAGAACACCCAGGACTGATCTCCTTTAGAAGGGACTGTTTGGATCTCCTTGCAGTCCAAGGGACTCTCAAGAGTCTTGTCTAATACCACAGTTCAAAAGCATCAATTCTTTGGTGCTCAGGTTTCTTCACAGCCCAACCATCACATCCATACATGACCACTGGAAAAACCATAGCCTTGACTAGATGGACCTTTGTGGGTAAAGTAACATCTCTGCTTTTTAATATGCTATCTAGGTTGGTGATAAATTTCCTTCCAATGAGTAAGCATCTTTTAATTTCATGGCTGCAATCACCATCTGCAGTGACTTTTCTCCACAGTAAGTAGTAATAGCATATGGCTACAGTGGGGAGACATACCTGGGACTACTTCTATTCAAAGTAGAAACAGATCACAGATAATATTTAATAATTTTTAAGAAAGATACATTTATTTAAATAGATACATTTTTGGATGTAGTATGGGGTTCTGAAATTGATTTATTGGGTCTCTAAGTTGCTAATATGAGTGCACACTACTCACTGGCTTCTGGAAAATTTATGAAATTGAGAGAAGAAAATAAAATCTCAGATGATTAATGAAGATTCAGCTTGTACTAAAAGCACAGATCACACAAATCAAGATGTTCCCTCTTTTCTCTGTGTACTTGCAATTTTTTCTCAGTAAAAATGTATGGATTAAAACAGAAATTTGGGCAAAATAGAAATAAAAATCCATGTAATCCTTTGACAGAATTAAGAACTATTAACTTTTTGCAATATATATACTTGTATACTTTATCGGAGAAGGCAATGGCACCCCACTCCAGTACTCTTGCCTGGAAAATCCCATGGACGGAGGAGCCTGGTGGGCTGCAGTCTATGGGGTTGCTAAGAGTGGGACACGACTGAGTGAATTCACTTTCACTTTTCACTTTCATGCATTGGAGTAGGAAGTGGCAACCCACTCCAGTGTTCTTGCCTGGAGAATCCCAGGGATGGGGGACCCTGGTGGGCTGCTGTCTATGGGGTCGCACACGACTGAAGTGACTTAGCAGCAGCATCATACTTCTTTATATATATGTGTGAATTGTATTTATGAATTATATTAATAAAATACCTATACATGTATATATACATGAACAATGATTTATTGTGTATATATACAATCTATACATGTATATATACATATTATGTATGCACATGTATATACATATTATGTATGCATAATATGTATACATACATAATATGCATGTATATCTATATATGCATATATATGCCTATATGCATATACATAAACAATAAACATTTATATTTATGTATGGTGGTGGTGGTGGTTTAGTCGCTAAGTGTGTCCGGCTCCTATGACTCCATGGACTGTAGCCTGCCAGGCTCCTCTGTCCATGGGGATTCTCTAGGCAAGAATATTGGAGTGGGTTGCCATTTCCTTCTCCAGGGGATCCTCCCAACCTAGGAAGTGAACCCAGGTCTCCTGCATTGTCAGGCAGATTCTTTACCAACTGAGCTACAAGGGAAGTCCCTTGTTTAGGTGTATATACATATAAATTTATGTAAAATAAATATGTATTGATATTTCTATACATGTGTATGCATATAAACACATCTACAATAAATAAATATACATGTGTTGCTGCTGCTAAGTTGCTTCAGTCGTGTCCGACTCTGTGTGACCCCACAGATGGCAGCCCACCATTCCTGGGTTACCCCCTCATTCCTGGGATTCTCCAGGCAAGAACACTGGAGTGGATTGCTATTTCCTTCTCCAATGCATGAAAGTGAAAAGTGAAAGTGAAGTCGCTCAGTCGTGTCCGACTCTTTGCGACCTCATGGAGTGCAGCCTACCAGGCTTCTTCATCCATGGGATTTTCCAGGCAAGAGTACTGGAGTGGGGTGCCATTGCCTTCGATATATATGTGTGCTGCTGCTGCTGCTGCTAAGTCGCTTCAGTCGTGTCCGACTCTGTGCGACCCCATAGACGGCAGCCCATTGGGCTCCCCCATCCCTGGGATTCTCCAGGCAAAAATACAGGAGTGGGTTGCCATTTCCTTCTCCAATGCATGAAAGAGAAAAGGATATATACGTGTACAGATATTTAAATATCTATAAATGTATATGCATATTTATATTATACATGCATAATGATATATATATATCATTAATACAATTCACTTGTTTAATTTGTGATGATATAACTAACTATTCTATATTACCTCGACATATCCCAGGGACAAAGGAGCCTGGTGGGCTGCTGTCTATGGGGTCACACAGAGTCAGACACGACTGAAACGACTTAGCAGCAGCAGCACTAGAAAACAATATCTACTTCATGTGATCTACTACTCAGCTTGCAGATTTAAACATATGTTCAAGGCATTCAAAAAGTAGTGAAGTGAAGTCGCTCAGTCATGTCCGACTCTTTTCGACCCCATAGACTATAACCTATCAGGCTCCTCCGTCCACAGGATTTTCCAGGGAAGAGTACTGGAGTGGGTTGCCATTGCATTCTCCAGGGGATCTTCCCTACCCAGGGATCGAACCCGGGTCTTTGGCATTGTGGGCAGACGCTTTATCCTCTAAGCCACCAGTTCAGTTCAGTTCAGTCGCTCAGTCATGTCCGACTCTTTGCGACCCCATGAATCGCAGCATGCCAGGCCTCCCTGTCCATCACCAACTCCCGGAGTTCACTCAGATTCACATCCATCGAGCCAGTGATGCCATCCAACCATCTCATCCTCCGTCGTTCCCTTCTCCTCCTGCCCCCAGTCTCTCCCAGTATCAAAGTCTTTTCCAGTGAGTCAACTCTTTGCATGAGGTGTACTGGAGTTTCAGCTTTACATTATTCCTTCCAAAGAAATCCCAGGGCTGATCTCCTTCAGAATGGACTGGTTGGATCTCCCTGCAGTCCAGGAGACTCTCAAGAGTCTTCTCCAACACCACAGTTCAAAAGCATCAGTTCTTCAGCGCTCAGCTTTCTTCACAGTCCAACTCTCACATCCATACATGACCACTGGAAAAACCATAGCCTTGACTAAATGGACCTTTGTTGGCAAAGTAATGTCTCTGCTTTCGAATATGCTATCTAGGTTGGTCACAGCTTTCCTTCCAAGGAGTAAGTGTCTTTTAATTTCATGGCTGTCATCACCATCTGCAGTGATTTTGGAGCCCCCCAAAATAAAGTCTGACACTGTTTCCACTGTTTCCCCATCTATTTCCCATGAAGTGCTGGGACCGGATCCCATGATCTTCCTTTTCTGAATGTTGAGCTTTAAGCCAACTTTTTCACTCTCCTCTTTCACTTTCATCAAGAGGCTTTTGAGTTCCTCTTCACTTTCTGCCATAAGGGTGGTGTCATCTGCATATCTGAGTTTATTGATATTTCCCCTGGCAATCTTGATTCCAGCTTGTGTTTCTTCCAGTCCAGCGTTTCTCATGATGTACTCTGCATATAAGTTAAATAAGCAGGGAGACAATATACAGCCTTGACGCACTCCTTTTCCTATTTGGAACCAGTCTGTTGTTCCATGTGCAGTTCTAACTGTTGCTTCCTGACCTGCATACAGATTTCTCAAGAGGCAGGTTAGGTGGTCTGGTATTCCCATCTCTTTCAGAATTTTCCACAGTTTATTGTGATCCACACAGTCAAAG
>SJYX01024076.1:143065-179798 GCA_006410675.1 Oreotragus oreotragus | reverse complement strand
TCTTTCAGAATTTTCCACAGTTTCTTGTGATCCACACAGTCAAAGGCTTTGGCATAGTCAATAAAACAGAAATAGATGTTTTTCTGGAACTCTCTTGCTTTTTCCATGATCCAGCGGATGTTGGCAATTTGATCTCTGGTTCCTCTGCCTTTTCTAAAAGCAGCTTGAACATCAGGGAGTTCATGGTTCATGTATTGCTGAAACCTGGCTTGGAGAATTTTGAGCATTACTTTCCTAGTATGTGAGATGAGTGCAATTGTGCGGTAGTTTGAGCATTATTTTGCATTGCCTTTCTTTGGAATTGGAATGAAAACTGACCTTTTCCAGTCCTGTGGCCACTGCTATCAATCCTAAAGTTTAAAAAAGCACTGTTACTATCTTTTATTGGTGTCTTTCACTCTTTAAATCACATCCATTAGCAACTTTTATTGACACTTGTTTCAAAATATTTTCCAATATAGTAATTTCTGATTATTTCTATGAATAATTTTCACATGCAGATCCAAACATCTTTTGCCTGGCCACAGCCATCTTGTCCTAATTGTTTTCATATTTTTAATTTTTGAGTTGTAATATATATGTAAAATGTGAAGGGTATAGCTATGTGAATTGTGTACATATTATGGGTCGAGATAAAGAAAACAGCATTTCTAAGTTTCCTTCATTTCTCTTCCCAGACAATATCATTCTTCCCACAGATATGCCCATTATCCTATAAATTCAATCACCATAGATTAGTTTTCACTGCTCTTAAACTTTAGAATGGAATCATGTAGTGGGATTGTGGGGTCATGTCATAGTTTTCCTTAAAAAGGAATATCCATAGGATTCTCTATAGTGGCTGTCTCAGTTTACATTCCCTCCAGCAATGCAAGAGGGTTTCCTTTTCTCCATAGTCTCTCCAGAAATTATTGTTTGTAGACATTTTAAGGATGGCCATTCTGATTGGCGTAAGCTGACACTTGTTATAGTTTTGATTTGCATTCATTTCCCTGATAATGAACATTGTTGAGCATCTTTTCAAGTGTTTATTAGTCATCTATATGTCTTCTTTGGAAAAATATCTGTTTAGGTTTTCTATTGTTTTCATTGGGCTGTTTTCTAAACCAAGATTTGTTTTCTCCCTCTATGACTCTATATTTTTTAATAAATTCATTTGTACCATTTTTTTTTAGATTCCACACAGAAGCAATATCATTTCTTTGT
Organism: Oreotragus oreotragus; assembly: GCA_006410675.1. Taxonomy (NCBI): domain Eukaryota; kingdom Metazoa; phylum Chordata; class Mammalia; order Artiodactyla; family Bovidae; genus Oreotragus; species Oreotragus oreotragus. The sequence continues at coordinate 178,592 of SJYX01024076.1, read as the reverse complement.
CCTTCTCTGTCTGACTCAGTGCACTCAGTATGACAATCTGTAGATCCATCCAGGTTTCAATACCCAAGTTGGGAATTTTCTTATAAAGCTAAACATTCTCTTAACATAATGGTTAGTGAAGTCTTAAACATAGATATAGTGACATAGTGAAGTTGCTCAGTCATGTTCAACTCTTTGTGACCCCATGGACTGTAGCCTACCAGGCTCCCCTGTCCGTGGGATTTTCCAGACAATAGTCCTGGAGTGGATTGCCATTTCCTCCTCCAGGGGATCTTCCCAACACAGGGATCGAACCCGGGTCTCCTGCATTGTAGACAGACATAACATAATGGTTATGCCCTCTTAAATAATGATTACATCCTTTTAACATAACATGTTGCTACAAATGGCATTGCTTTGTTCTTCTTCGTGGCTGAGTAATATTACATTCTATGTATGTACCACATATATCCATCCATTCCTCTGTCAATGGACATTTAGGTTGCTTCTAAATGTCTTGGTTATTATAAATAGCTCTGCANTGATATATATATATCATTAATACAATTCACTTGTTTAATTTGTGATGATATAACTAACTATTCTATATTACCTCGACATATCCCAGGGACAAAGGAGCCTGGTGGGCTGCTGTCTATGGGGTCACACAGAGTCAGACACGACTGAAACGACTTAGCAGCAGCAGCACTAGAAAACAATATCTACTTCATGTGATCTACTACTCAGCTTGCAGATTTAAACATATGTTCAAGGCATTCAAAAAGTAGTGAAGTGAAGTCGCTCAGTCATGTCCGACTCTTTTCGACCCCATAGACTATAACCTATCAGGCTCCTCCGTCCACAGGATTTTCCAGGGAAGAGTACTGGAGTGGGTTGCCATTGCATTCTCCAGGGGATCTTCCCTACCCAGGGATCGAACCCGGGTCTTTGGCATTGTGGGCAGACGCTTTATCCTCTAAGCCACCAGTTCAGTTCAGTTCAGTCGCTCAGTCATGTCCGACTCTTTGCGACCCCATGAATCGCAGCATGCCAGGCCTCCCTGTCCATCACCAACTCCCGGAGTTCACTCAGATTCACATCCATCGAGCCAGTGATGCCATCCAACCATCTCATCCTCCGTCGTTCCCTTCTCCTCCTGCCCCCAGTCTCTCCCAGTATCAAAGTCTTTTCCAGTGAGTCAACTCTTTGCATGAGGTGTACTGGAGTTTCAGCTTTACATTATTCCTTCCAAAGAAATCCCAGGGCTGATCTCCTTCAGAATGGACTGGTTGGATCTCCCTGCAGTCCAGGAGACTCTCAAGAGTCTTCTCCAACACCACAGTTCAAAAGCATCAGTTCTTCAGCGCTCAGCTTTCTTCACAGTCCAACTCTCACATCCATACATGACCACTGGAAAAACCATAGCCTTGACTAAATGGACCTTTGTTGGCAAAGTAATGTCTCTGCTTTCGAATATGCTATCTAGGTTGGTCACAGCTTTCCTTCCAAGGAGTAAGTGTCTTTTAATTTCATGGCTGTCATCACCATCTGCAGTGATTTTGGAGCCCCCCAAAATAAAGTCTGACACTGTTTCCACTGTTTCCCCATCTATTTCCCATGAAGTGCTGGGACCGGATCCCATGATCTTCCTTTTCTGAATGTTGAGCTTTAAGCCAACTTTTTCACTCTCCTCTTTCACTTTCATCAAGAGGCTTTTGAGTTCCTCTTCACTTTCTGCCATAAGGGTGGTGTCATCTGCATATCTGAGTTTATTGATATTTCCCCTGGAAATCTTGATTCCAGCCTGTGTTTCTTCCAGTCCAGCGTTTCTCATGATGTACTCTGCATATAAGTTAAATAAGCAGGGAGACAATATACATCCTTGACGTACTCCTTTTTCTTTTTGAATCCAGTCTGTTGTTCCATGTGCAGTTCTAACTGTTGCTTCCTGACCTGCACACAGATTTCTCAAGAGGCAGGTCAGGTGGTCACCAGGGAAGCCCTCAAAAGGTAGCAGTTATATATATGTGTATGTTTTGTATGTAAGTATATATATGTATTGTGTAACACATTTTATGTATATTTCTTAATTTGTATATGATTTTTCAAAAAAAGCATGGAAAAATGCATCACAAGACAATTAAAAAACTGGATTTTATTTTGCTAATTTTAGAACTGATTACTTTGAATAGATGGAATATTACCATTTTTTCAGTATTTGCATGCTGTGTTCAAAGTTGCCTCAGTCATGTCTGACTCTTTGTGACCCTAAGCACTGTATGCCATAAGTATGAACCCATATGGACTGCATGCCAGTCTCTTCTTCCATGGGATACTCCAGGTAAGAATACTGGAGTGGGTTGCAATGCCCTCCTTCAGGGGATCTTCCCAACCCGGGGACTGAACTCAAGTCTCTTAGGTCTCCTGCACTGGCAGGCAGGTTCTTTACCCACTAATGCCACCTGGAAAGATTTTCAGTATTTAAAGCTTCTAAATAGCTCAATTAAGTTCATTCATATGCAAAAAACAAACAGAAGAAGAAGAAGAAAAATTGGCAGGGCAATGATAAAAATTCCTCAGAAACATTTCTGAAATCAAGCCTAGGAACACAAATTAATACTACTATATTTCTATGCCATTGAAGATAATCCTAGAAAATTATTCTTTATGGATTGAATGAATTTCAATTGATGTACCGATCCCTAGTTTTTGGAATTTCCAGTTGTTTCCAATTATCACTATCATAGAAAACACACACACATGCACATATATATTTAATTATTTACTTGATCACAGCAGGGAATACAATCTCTTTGTCTTCCTACCTTAAGTTTCTTTCTTTATATCAAAACATAATTCAAGTAATAAACAGATAACTAAAGGCTAATCTCATCTGGAGAGGACAGTGCCAGGCTCGAATGTATCAAATCTAGTAACACTCCCCCACACCTGAATGGGATCACAATCAATGCCTCATCTGCCATTTCTCCCACAAATGCCACTTAAATATTTATTCATTTTATTCATAAAAGATTAGTACCCCTGAATTCTCATTATTTGACAGCTCACTTTCCCACCAGTCTTCAGAATCCTTTCTTAAGCTGACACTGACTAATAACTTTCAATAAGTATTAACTCTGGCCATGCTGGCACTCTGATCTCAGACTTCCAGCAAAAGAACTGTGGGAAATGAATTTCCACTGTTGATAAGCCACCCAATTTATGGTATATTTGTTACAGCAGCCCAAGTGGACTAGGGCAACATGTAAATAGGAAGACTTCTGAAGAGTTTATATTAACTATATAAAACTTATGAAATGCAATATTTTTTAATGATCACACGTCTATAGAATCTCTCTCACAGGTACACTTATATACATCTATGTACATTCCCATCTTGAGAGTCCTTTGGACTACAATGAGATCAAACCAGTCCATCCTAAAGGAAATCAGTCCTGAATATTCATTGGAAGGACTGATGCTGAAGCTGAAGCTCCAATACTTTGGCCACCTGATGCGAAGAACTGACTCACTGGAAAAGACCCTGATGCTGGGAAAGACTGAAGGTGGGAGGAGAAGGGGATGGCAGAGGATGAGATGTTGGATGGCATCACTGACTCAATGGATATGAATTTGGGCAAACTACAGGAAATAGTGGAGAAGAGAGGAACTTGGTTTGCTGCAGTTCATGAGGTTGCAAAGAGTTGAACACAACTTAGCAATTGAACAACACTCTTATCATTTGTTAATTCCATCTCAAATGTTAAATCTTTGTGAGTACCAAAGTTTTCTTACTTCAACTGTTAGTAATTATAGAGTAAGTATCATGGCAGAAAAAAAAGTAGCCTTAAAATATGATGTTGAAAGATCGATTAAAATGTTAATTTAGATGCTATTATTTTTAAATTAATAAAGAACACTTTTAATTTCCAAATGCAGAATCTTTTGCTACTAATTCAGAAAGTAAGTGGACAAAATGGACTGAATTACATCTTTAACTACAGCATTAAATAAAAGGCTCAAGATTAAACATTTTAATTAAATTAGAATTAAAAATTATACAGCATTCGTGCATTTCTGTGAATACTTTCTATTTTTTCATTCAACTCACAATAATGTATTCCCACTGAAAATCCTCATACTTCCTACATGTTGGGACTACATTTTTATTGAGCCAGAGTCAAAGGTTTCAAAAACACAATTATTCAGGTGAGTGGTTTTATTGAGAATTAATCTTAAGAAAGGAGAAAAGCCACTGGGTTTGGGCACTGGGTAGGAATCATTTCTTGTTTTCAGGAAACCCTTACCTAATTTGAGGTACCATAAAAACTACTAGAAGGCACAGGTATTCTCTGGGTTTACTGGTCAAGAAAAAAGTTGGGAACCCATGATTTATGACATACAAAAGATATACTGCTTCTGCTGCTAAGTTTCTTCAGTTGTATCCAACTCTTTGTGACCCCATGGACTGTAGCCCACTAGGCTCCTCTGCCAATGGAATTCTCCAGGCAAGAATACTGGAGTGGGTTGCCATGCCCTCCTCCAGGGGATCTTCCTGATCCAGGGATTGAAACCACATCTCTTATGTCTCCTGTCTTGGCAGGTTGGTTCTTTACCATCAGCAACACCTGGGAGGCCCCATAAATGCCATGACTCTCACATTATCCTATNCCTCTGCCAATGGAATTCTCCAGGCAAGAATACTGGAGTGGGTTGCCATGCCCTCCTCCAGGGGATCTTCCTGATCCAGGGATTGAAACCACATCTCTTATGTCTCCTGTCTTGGCAGGTTGGTTCTTTACCATCAGCAACACCTGGGAGGCCCCATAAATGCCATGACTCTCACATTATCCTATGTGAATAAAAAAACAATTTTCATAGTTATAATTCACTTTCATTAAACTGCTTGAAAATAATTTTCAACAAAAAGAAAAGAGCACAGGATTTTTCCTAGTGGTAACTAAATTATGGAGCTAATATAAAATTGTGGCAAGGAGAAGCACCAAAATTTAGACATCTTTATAGACTTCTGAAAATCAGATAACTTGTATATTGATTTTTATTGTAGTAACCATGACCAGCCAACAAACTTCACCTCCTAAATCTGACTCTATTTTTCACTGAATTTTTATGTGTAGTTTCTCTACTGAAAAGATTTAATAATGAAAAAAACTAGAATAAACTATACCTCTTTATCAAATTTTTTATACCTACCATGTGGGACACTGAATTTACAACTATAGTAGAAATTGAAGTGTAAAGATAATATAAAATTCTCTTAATTTTTTGAGTTCTCAGCAGAGACCCGAATAAATTGGCATTAGTCTATAAACAGAATAACTAAGGATATGCCAAGAGTGAAAATCAAATACCCTATGAAAGTAAATACAATCAAATCAGTCAGGCAATCATCACATTTCATTGAGTACAGCAGGGTCACTGATGGGGTTATCATGGAGAAATCTTATATACCTATTAATATACTAATCCATAGATCACCTTTGTACCACCCCAATATTTTGGCATTCCATATAGCTATATAAGGACTTTTTTGACTATTAAACATTTTCAGTTAAAGTAGGGTTTCTTTTCAGAAGACACCATACTTCATCATCCAATGTATCTTTAATGAACAATGATGCTCCTTGAAAGTAGGAGTGAGGTTATTCATCTGCTGCTCAGGTTGTTAGGAGCTCACTTGTACCTATTTTGTTTAAGGGAAAACTTGTCCTGGCAATAACAATGCCTGGGTCCCAGGGAAGCCTGACATGTCAACCAGAAGGATGAGGATGAGCTGTCTCTGAGAACTGAGGGACTGATACTTGGAGGAATGATGTCATCCAGCTCTTAGAAGTGCTTCTCCGGTTATTCTTCTCAAGTTTTTTCTCTTAGGAACCAGATACTTCACATGTTCTATGACACAATCATTTTGCCTCTTCTGAGATTGTGACACAAATACTTATCCTCATTTGATACAAGAGTAAACAGAAGTAGAGAGAATTGTATGTGTTTTCCTAAAACCAATAAGCCAGCAGCAGAGATTCAAATCCACACAATCTAGTACTAGATCCAGAGAATTTTTCACCATATAATTTTGTTCCTATAAGACCTGGAGACACAGGTGTTTCACAGAAATCCCTTCATTATCCAGGTAAGTTTCTGTTCCCCAAAAACCTTTCAGCTGGAGCAACATTTTCTTCCTTTAATAACTGAATATTTCTAAGGACATTTGTTTCTACCTCTTCCCTAAAAGAAATTGAGGATCTGAAGTTCTGGATATTTTAAATTATTGAATTGTCTTCATAGCATTACTGAAATAGCCAGTGAAATTCTGATACAAAATTCTGTATGAAAAAAAAGTATTTTAATTATTTAAGATAAAATATCTCTTGATTACTGTTAGTCAAAGGTATGCTTTTTTCAGTAGTCATGTATGGATGTGAGAGTTGGATCATAAGGAAAGCTGAGTGCCAAAGAATTGATGCTTTTGAACTGTGGTGCTAGAGAAGACTCTTGAGAGTCTCTTGGACAGCAAGCAAATCAAACCAGTCAATCCTAAAAGAATTCAGTCCTGAATATTCATGGGAAGGATTGATACTGAAGCTGAAGCTTCAAATCTTTGGCCACCTATGTGAAAAGCTGACTCACTGGAAAAGACGCTGATACTGGGAAAGACTGAGGGCAGGAGGAGAAGGGGGAGACAGAGGATGAAAAGGTTAGACAACATCACCAACTCAAAGAATATGAGTTTGAGCAAACTCCAGGAGATAGTGAAGGACAAGGAAGCCTGGCTTGCTGCAGTGCATGGGGTGGCAAAGAGTCAGACATGGCTAAATGACGGAACAGTACCAACAGTGTTAGTTTTTGCCATTAATACGTTCTTTTGATCAACATTGAAAATCAATTGGCGAGGGGGTTCATTTAAGTTCCTTTGAGACTTTGCTGGTAAGGTTCTGGAAACACTGCATATTTCATCTGCCTAGTAATGTATGCACCACTTGATAACTCAGGATTAAATTTGTCTGACATTTCCTTTGGGTTGGCAGTGCAGAACTAACACATCAAGGGTAGTTTGAGAGTAAGTATTTGCAACTTACGTTTGTCAGAAATGATTCCTGTCATGTGTCAGCAGTTCCATAGTGGTCCAAAGCTACATCAACATTGAATGTATTAAAATTTGAGGACTGTGATGGTTCTTTTTAACCTAGTCTATAAGTTACATATTTTAAAATAACATGCATAATATTTTAATGGGTTTAAGATGTTTAAGAAATATTGACTTGTTGTGATACAGTTAACCACTCTTCCTCTCTATTTTGCTAGTAAAATATTTTACCTTATTCTGTGTATTTTAGGTTTTAATTTATACTTGTTTAAGATGGCCAAATTTTCTGTTTGGCATAGGCTGTTTATAATCCGAGCTCTTAGGAGCCTCAAAGTAAAACCTTTTGCATTTCCCACTTCTCTGTAATAATTCAACACTGCTAATTACCCTTTCTGCTTTATGCCTCCCACTTGAACAAAGTATTACATTTGAAGTCTTCAAGTCATAATTAGTTATATTTATTATTTTCCCTAAATAATACTGCTTTTGTTCTGGTTACTAACACCTAAAAAGTCTACAGTTGCACTGCATTTCACTTGAACATCTGAGAGTATGTTAAAACCATAATTTGGAAATCAGGATATTAAAAAATTGGCAAAATAAACTTTCAATATATTAGACTGCAGTCCCTAAAAATATTTCATGCTATTTTCTCCTGGTTAAAGCACATAGTAACCTTTATTTTGCTAAAGTAAATTTAACTAGAAAGGGATAACAAAATATAGACAACAAAGAATGTTTTGATCAGCCATTTCTAGAATTCAGCCACAGTACATGTGTTAGGAAGTATATCATCAGTTTGTTCTAAGCAGTCAGTCATACATTGTGAATCTGTCATTAAATTGAACTTCAATGGTGAAATAGGAGCATGCTAATGCTAAGTCACTTCAGTCGTGTCCGACTCTGTGTGACCCCATAGACGGCAGCCCACCAAGCTTCCCCATCCCTGAGATTCTCCAGGCAAGAACACTGGAGTGGGTTGCCATTTCCTTCTCCAGTGCATGAAAGTGAAAAGTGAAAGTGAAGTCGCTCAGTCGTGTCCGACTCTTAGCGACCCCATGGACTGCAGCCTACCAGTCTCCTCCACCCATGGGAGTTTTCAGGCAAGAGTACTGGAGTGGGGTGCCATTGCTTTCTCCGTATAGGATTCAGTAATTTCAGCTACCCACTCCCTACCTCAGAAGTAGCCAATAGGCTGAGTCCAGATGTAAAAAATAACTTATATCCTATATATATCTATTCATTTTAATTGTGGCTGTTACAGAAGCAAAAGCTCTTATTGGCCTTTGATTTCAATTATAGTTAATATTCAATTTGTAATGTTTTAATAGATATTCATACTCTTCATTTTTATAATACAGCTTGAGAGAATCTACCTATTAGTTTTTAAAAAATAGATTGTTTTGGTAAAATGCATCATGGCAATACTTTTTTTTTTTTTACTATTTTAGTGATTTATACTATTATTTTAATTATATGTTTTTCATCTCTTTTGTTCCATTGCCATTTTTAAACATTTTGAGTTGGACATGGATCATTTGATCCATGATCAAATGAGTTTGGATCATTTGATCCAAATTGAGAAAGTTTAAACATTTTTTCTTAGCAATTTTTATTAGTAGTAGAGTCATGAGGATATTTAAACAGACATTAAAATGCCAATAAATGAGGTGCAAATATCTTACTCCATATGACCCTAAAGGACCTTATATGAACACAAAATAAGTTATAAGTCATGGATCCTCATATTGCCTAATATAATCATACATTTCTGAAATTTGAATTTGGAGGATGATTAACCATAATCTTTGAATCATTAGAGATTAGGATAATCAACAAAATAGCATCCACACAAAAACACATGCAAATGTTCACAAGCTTTCTGGTTGCTTACTTTTCAATAGCTAATAATAGACGTAATGATGCATTTTTTACCTGATGTGCCATTTTTTACATGATGATCCATGTCCAACTTAAGTGTGATACAACTGAGTTTCCCCCCTTAAGCAGGAAAGTAAAACTAGTGTTTGTAAAATTAATTAGATGTTCCATATGAGATGCAGTGATTTCTTTGTAGATTATTTTAGTCAAAATAATGGTCTTATTACTAGAAAAAAAGCACTTCTAATAGGCTGAATATGAGTTTCATAAAGCACTCTAATGGGGACAGTATACACTAATAAAGCAAACTGGAGTCAGGCTGACGCAGATAAAATGCTAACACCAAAACTCAGTTTATTTTAAACTAGTTTCTATTTGCCTTCTGCATATTTAATGACATTTACAGGGTGAAGTAAATACTTCATAGAGAAGTCATGCTTATTTAATATTTTCCATATAACTTTCCTACCAGTTTTCTTTATTCTTTCACAAAAAGTTTTCTGTAGCTCATGTGAAATTCTGTGGAAAATTCTGAAAGAGATGGGATTACCAGACCACCTGACCTGCCTCCTGAGAAACCTATATGCAGATCAGGAAGCAACAGTTAGAAATGGACATGGAACAACAGACTGGTTCCAAAAAGTTGGTGATGGACAGGGAGGCCTGGCGTGCTGTGATTCATGGGGTCACAAAGAGTCGGACACAACTGAATGACTCAGCTGAACTGAACTGATATATATATATATATATATAAATGTACTCCTCTAGTTTATATTCTAAAGAATTGCCAAAATGGAGCTCTAGTAACTCTGAAATGAAGACAAGAAATGAGTCAAATATTCAAGGATCCAACACAATATATCGTGTTACTTCAAAGTGATTATTGTGGTTGTGTTTCTAAACCAAATGAACAAATAGCAACAATGGCAGACTAATACAACACTCCATCTTCATAAAATTCTTCCATTGCACTCAAGAATCTTAGAATCAAGTGGCTGAAGTCATGAGGTCTAGGGCAAGTAAAACCGAGGTTTAATACTAACTTTTAATGTTAAAGTGGGGCTTCCCTGGTGGCTCAGAGGTTAAAGCGTCTGCCTGGAATGCAGGAGACCCGGGTTCAATCCCTGGGTTGGGAAGATCCCCTGGAGAAGGAAATGGCAACCCACTCCAGTTCTCTTGCCTGGAGAATTCCATGGAGGGAGGAGCCTGGTAGGCTACAGTCCACGGGGTCGCAAAGAGTCGGACACGACTGAGCGACTTCACTTCAATGTTAAAGTAGATAGGATTCCTTTACGTGTTGAATGGTGTTAGCAGACGAACACTCAGAGTTGTTGGGAGCAGTAAAAAGAAAGCCCATTAAAATGGTGGTTACTGTGGTTTTGTTTGACATGTGAATGAATGACTACACTCCATGATAGATGGTGTGACTGCTTTAAAGCAGGTACTTTTGTATTAGAGCTTCCAAATCTAATGAAAATATGTTTGGCAGGACAAGGAGAATGTTTCTGCTAAAAATATAAGTTTGAGAAACAAACAGAAATAGAAGATGGGGGAAATGTTGGAGGATGACAAAACAGTATGAGAAAAGGAAAAGGGTTGGTTGTTTAGTCCCTAAGTCCTGGCTGACTCTTTTGCAACCCCATGGATTGTAGCTCACCTGGCTCCCCTGTCCATGGGGCTTCCCAGGAAGAATACTGGAGTGGGATGCCATTTCCTTCTTCAGGGTATCTTTCTGACCCAGGGATTGAACCTGAGTCTCCTGCACTGGCAGGCGGATTCTTTACCATCGAGCTACAGGGAAAGCCCTCAAAGGAAAAGGGTAACAAAGTGAAGAAAGGAGTAATAATGGGGAGAGCATTTTAGTTTACATCAACAAATGAAATGTAAACTTGGGAGAGGAGGGGGGGAGGAAGAGATATGGTCTCAGAATATTGAAGAAATGATGATCAAGATGTTCCAAATGGATGAAAAACATCAATCTACATATACAAGAAGTTAAGTAAACTAAATAAGATAAACTCAAAGAGAGCCACAGGTAGACATATCACAGCCAAACTACTGAAAGACAAAAAGAGGATATTGGACACAGAAGAAAAAAAAATGACTCATTGGATACAGGCGTCTTCAATAAGCTGGTGACTTTTCAGAAAACATGGAATTCAGAAGATGGAGGGATGCCATATTCAAAATGCTGAAAGAAAATTTCAGTTAGGCAGTTTATAATCAGAAAGTCTACTTTTCGAAAATGAAGGAGAGGACTTCCCTGGTGGTCCAGTAGTTGAGAATCCACCTGCCAGTGCAGGGGATATGGATTTGGTCCCTGATCCGGAAAGATTCCACATGCTACAGGGAAACTAAGCCATGTGTTACTACTACTGCACCCGCGCGCTGCAGCTACTGAGGCCTGTCCACCTAGAGCCTGTCTGACAAGGGAGCCGCTGCACTGAGCAGCCTGCAAGCCACACTGGAGATGTGCCCTGCTTGCTGCAGCTAGAGGAAGTCCACATGCAGCAGTGAAGACCCAGCAAAGTCAAAATAAGTACACTCTTAAGAAATGGAGAAATTGAGATATTCCCAGATAAACAAAATCAGAGAATTCATCGCTGGCACACCTGCCCTCTCGGAAAGTCTAAATGAAATAGTTCTGGTTGAAAGGAAAGGACAATACACATAAAACATAGATTCACATGAAGAAATAAGGCCTACTATTAAAGATAATTACATAGGTAAAAGCAAAAATAACATAAAGTTTTGTAACTCTTTTATTTTCCTATCTTACTTAAAAGACACTGAATAAAACTATAATTGTAAAACAGCGCTGGTCGACTTACAACTTATAAAAACTATAATTTGTGTGAAACAATAATGCAAAGCAGAGGTATCAAGAACACAGATATAGCAAATTTTTTGTTTACTATTGAAATTAACTTGATGGGAATGTAAATGAGATTGGAAATTGCTTTCAGTTTACTGTAACTGTGAGGATAACCACTAGGAAAAAAATACATTTGTATATGTGTATAAACATACAATGAAAGTATTCAATTAGTACACTGAAAATTATATATATTGATATATCTCAAAAGAAGGCAATAATGGAAGAAAAGAGGGGCAAAAAGGCAAAACATTTTTGAAAAAATACTACATGACAAACTCCAGCTTATCACAAAGACATTAAATGTACATTGACTGGATCCTCCAATCAAATGCCAGAAATAACAACGGCTTTAAAAAACAGCCAACAATGTGCTAAAATTACACACTGAAAATCCAAAGGCACAGTAAGTTCAAAGTATAAGGATGGAAAAAGATATATTGTTTAATCAGTGAACAAAAGAGAGCCAGCCAGTAGTATTTTAAAACTGAAACCAAAGGCATCGTAAGAAAACTATGGACTGACATCTCTTACAGATGCAAAATTCTCAACAAAGTACTAACAAAACAAATCCAACAATATATAAGTTGGACTGTATAACACTACCAAGTGTTTATTATCCAAGGAATGCAGGGTTGGCTCAACCATCAAAAATCAATTAGTTTCATGCATATATCAATAAAGGACAAAAGCCACATGACCTTTTAACAGATGTATAGAAAGCATTTGATAAATACATTGTCCTTTCATAGCAAAGGCTTTCTAGAAATAAGGATTAAAAGGAAATTTCCTCAGTTTGATGAAGGGCGTCTACACAGCTTAAGAAACTTAGATATGTGAGGAAGAAAGACTAGATTCTTTCCATCTTAGATGACGACAAGGCAAGGATGTATATGTTACCTTTTTATTGAACTTTGTACTGGAGACAATCAGATAAGGAAAGCAAGTAAAAGGTATTCAGATTGGCAAGGAAGAATTAAAATAATCTCTAATTGTAGATGACATATTCCTATATATAGAAAATCTTACGAAACTCACATAAAATTAGAACTAATAATCAATTTCATATTTTCACCCCCACTTCTGGCAACCACCAATCTCTTCTCTGTAGTTACAGGCTTGGTTAGTTTGTATGCTTATTTGTTTATCTATCTATATATGATTATACAAATATAAAAAATCATATAATGTTTTCCCTTTACTATCATACTATTTTACTTATCATAATGCCATATTGGTACATCTATATTGTGGCAAATGGCAAAGTTTCAGTCTTCCTAATGGATAAATCCTATTTCATTGTGCGTGTGTGTATACCATAATATCTTTATCTGTTTATTTATTGATGTACAATGTAGGTTGTTCCCATATCTTGGCTAATGCTACAGTGAACATGGGTGCATATCATTTTTTCAAATTGCTGCAAAATTTCCTGATAAACACTCAAAAGAAAACAGAAGTACTACTGCTGGATGACATAGAACTTCTATTTGTAGTTTTTTGAGGAACCTCCATATTGTTTTCCATAGTGGCTGCACCAATTTACATTCCCAACAACAGTGTACAAGGGCTTCCTTTTCTCCACATCCTTGTCAACATTTGCTATTTGTAGACCTTTTGATGATTGTCAGTTTAATAGCTATGAGGTGATATCTCACTGTGGTTTTGATTTTCATTTTCCTGATAACTAATGAAACAGAACCTCTTTTCATGTACCTGCTAGCCATCTGTATGGTCTACTTTGTAGAAATGCCTATTCAGTTCCTCTCCTCAGTTTTAAGTGAATTATTATTATCATTATTTTGCCATTAATTTGGATGTGTATGCCTAATCAGTTTCAGCAAGTTTGGAGAATACAAAATCAACATATAATATCAATTGTACTTTTATACATCAGCAATAAACTGTGAAAATGAAATTAAGAAAACAACTCCATTTATAATAACATCAAAAATAAGATAAGTAGAAATAAACTTAATAATACTTCAAGGCTTGTACACTGAAAACTATAAAACATTAGTGAATAAACTACAGAAAGCATAAATAAACAGAAAGATATTCATGTTCATGGAGTAGAACACTAACTGCTTTTCAGATGGTAATATCCTCTAAATTTGACCTACGGATTCAATAATCTCCATAAAAAGACACAGCTGCATTCTTTTAGAAATGGAAAAGCTGATCCTAAAAGACATATGAGAATCTTATAGATCTAGAAGAGCAAAAATATTTAAAAAGAAAATCAAAGCTGGAAGACACATTTCCTGATTTCAGAATTTACTACAAAAATACATTAATGAATATGCTGTCTATTGCATGCTGCTGCTGCTGCTAAGTTGCTTCAGTCGTGTCCGACTCTGTGTGACCCCATAGATGGCAAACCAGGCTCCTCTGTCCCTGGGATTCTCCAGGCAAGAACACTGGAGTGGGTTGCCATTTCCTCCTCCAATGCATGCATTCATGCTAAGTCACTTCAGTTGTGTCCAACTCTGTGTGACCCCATGGACAGCAGCCCACCAGGTTCCTATGTCCACAGGATTCTCCAAGCAAGAATAATGGAGTGGGTTGCCATAACGATGAACAAATAGATAAATGGAGTAGAACTGGGAGTCTGGAAATACTCTTATAATTTTTGGTTATTTGATTTCAGATATGGATACCTAAAATCATCTGTATGGCGCTAGTGGTAAAGAACCCACCTGCCAATTCAGGAGATGCCAGTTTGCTCCTTGGGTTGTGAAGATCCCCTAAAGGATGAAGCAGTAACCCACTCTAGTATTCTTGCCTGGAGAGTCCCATGGACAGAGGAGCCTGGAGGGCTAAAGTCCATTGGGGTCGCAGAGTCGGACACGACTGATGCCACTTAGCACACACACATATGGATGCTTAGATAATGGAATGAGGAAAAAAATACTCTTCCTAACAGCTTGTTCTGGGACAAGTGGGATATTCATTTGGAAAGAGTAAATCTGGACCCCTTCCTTACACAGTATACAACAATTAGCAAAAAAGGGATCAATACAAAGGTAAAAGCTAATAATATAAAACATTTAGAAGAAACATTTGAGAAGTTTTCTAACCTTCCATTAGGCAGTATAGTTTGACGTGACACCAAAAGCACTAGAAACAATACAGAAAAGGAGAAATATATATATTTGACTCCATTAAAATTAGAAACTTCTGTGTTTCAAAGGAATATCAAGAAAATGAAAAGGTAGTCTGCACAAAGGGAGAATATACATGTAAATTATATATCTGATATCACACTTGTATTCAGAATATGCTAAAATCATTATATTTCAACAATGAAAATATCAAATTAAAAAAAAGCTAGCATAGGATTTAAGTTTATATTTATCCAAAAAGGATAGACAAAATGCAAACAAGCACATGAAAAAAAATATTCAACCTCACTATTCACTGTGAAAGTTGCTCAGTCATGTCTGATTCCGTGATCCCAGGGACTGTAGCCCACCAGGCTATGTCCATGGAATTCTCTAGACAAGAATGCTGGAGTGGGTTCTCATGCTCTCCTATAGGGGATCTTCCCAACCCAGGGATTGAACCCAGGTCTCCCTCATTGCAGGTGAATTCTTTACCATCTCAGCCACAGGGGAAGCCCCATTTTTTACTAAGGAAATGCAAATCAAAACTTCAATAAGATACCACTTCTTATGCAATAGAATGACTAAAATGTAAAAAAAAAAAAAAAGACAATAACAAGTGAGGGTAAGAATGTGGAGAAATGAGAATCCTCAAAAATTACTGATACATTATAAAATTATGCAGCCATTTTGCAGAGTAGTTTGGCAATTCCTACAAATGTTAAACACATATATGGCCCAGCAACTGGACTCCTAGATACATAACAGTAATGAAAACATGCTGATCATTATAATAACTTGTTCATGAATGCTCATAGCTGCATTATTGATAAAAACTGATCAACTGATGAATATACTGTGATATAGTCCTACACTGAAATGTTATTAATTATAAAAAATACATGCTATGACATGAATGAAACTATAAATGTTATGAAAAGGAAAGAAGTCAGTCATAAAACCCATGCATTATTATCTCATTTTATTTATATAAAATGTCCAGAATAAGCAAATACAGAGACAGAAACTCTGATGAGTTGAGATTTATCTAGTCAATGGGATTTATCAGTGGTGTGATTATTGCAAATAAAAAGCTTTTCCCAAAGAGACAAAAGGTAGATTAATGGTTACCAGGAGTTGGGAGGGAGGAATAGAGAATTACTATTAATGGATACAGGGTTTGGGGGGAGATGTTGATGAAGATACTCTAAAAATTGAATAGTGATGATAGTTATAAAACTTTGAATATTGTAAAAAAAAAAACATTAACATATATTTTAGTATGGTCAATTTTATAAGATGTGAATTATATATCAATAAAGCATTCATTTAAAAAGGAAATAAATTTAAAGGAAAGAAACAATTATCTTTTTTCCAAAGAGCATATCTTCTTTGTCTAAAATTCTTAGAAAAAGTGAAAAAAAATGATAAAATAAGGAATAATATACATGGGGAACTTTGAGGTTTATTCAAATTCCATTTACATTACTGTTTACATTAGAATGTCTTTAGCAAATTATGTGAATTCATAAAGTTTGCTTAACAGAGGTTTCAGTTCAGTTCAGTTCAGTCACTCTATTGTGTCTGACTCTCTGTGACTCCATGAATCGCAGCACGCCAGGCCTCCTTGTCCATCACCAACTCCCGGAGTTCACTCAGACTCATGTCCATCGAATCTGTGATGCCATCCAGCCATCTCATCCTCTGTCATCCCCTTCTCCTCTTGCCCCCAATGCCTCCCAGCATCAGAGTCCTTTCCAGTGAGTCAAATCTTCGCATGAGGTGGCCAAAGTACTGGAGTTTCAGCTTTAGCATCATTCTTTCCAAAGAACACCCAGGGCTGATCTCCTTTAGAATGGACTGGTTGGATCTCCTTGCAGTCCATGGGACTCTCAACAGTCTTCTTGAACAACACAGTTCAAAATCATTAATTCTTCGGCATTCAGCTTTCTTCACAGTCAAACTCTCACATCCATACGTGACCACTGGAAAAACCATAAGGTTGACTAGATGGACCTTTGTTGGCAAAGTAATGTCTCTGCTTTTCAATATGCTATCTAGGTTGGTCATAACTTTTCTTCCAAGGAGTAAGCATCTTTTAATTTCATGGCTGCAATCACCATCTGCAGTGATTTTGAAGCACAAAGAAGTGAAGTCTGACACTGTTTTTACTGTTTCCCCATCTATTTCCCATGAAGTGAAAACCAGATGCCATGATCTTTGTTTTCTGAATGTTGAGCTTTAAGCAAACTTGTTCACTCTCCTCCTTCACTTTCATCAAGAGGCTTTTGAGTTCCTCTTCACTTTCTGCCATAAGGGTGGTGTCATCTGCATATCTGAGGTTATTGATATTTCTCCTGGCAATCTTGATTCCAGCTTGTGCTTCTTCCAGCCCAGTGTTTCTCATGATGTACTCTGCATATAAGTTAAATAAGCACGATGATAATATACAGCTTTGATGTACTCTTTTTCCTATTCGGAACCAGTCTGGTGTTCCATGTCCAGTTCTAACTGTTGCTTCCAGACCTGCATATAGGTTTCTCAAGAGGCAGGTCAGGTGGTCTGGTATGTCCTTCTCTTTCAGAATTTTCAACAGTTTATTGTGATCCACATAGTCAAAGGCTTTGGTATAGTCAATAAAGCAGAAATAGATGTTTTTTGGAACTCTCTTGCTTTTTCCATGATCCAGCGGATGTTGGCAATTTGATCTCTGGTTCCTCTGCCTTTTCTAAAACCAGCTTGAACATCAGGAAGTTCATGGTTCATGTATTGCTGAGGCCTGGCTTGGAGACTTTTGAGCATTAGTTTACTAGTGTGTGAGATGAGTGCAATTGTGCTGTAGTTTGAGCATTCTTTGGCATTCCTTTTCTTTGGGATTGGAATGAAAACTGACCTTTTCAGGTCCTGTGGCCACTGCTGAGTTTTCCAAATTTTCTGGCATATTGAGTGCAGCACTTTCACAGCATCGTCTGTCAGAGTTTGAAATAGCTCAACTGGAATTCCATCACCTCCACTAGCTTTGTTTGTAGTGATGCTTTCTAAGGCCCACTTGACTTCCCATTCCAGGATGTCTGCCTCTAGGTGAGTGATCACACCATAGTGATTATCTTGGTCGTGAAGATCCTTTTTATACAGTTCTTTTGTGTATTCTTGCCACCTCTTCTTAATATTTTCTGATTCTGTTAGGTCCAGATCATTTCTGTCCTTTATCAAGCCCATCTTTGCATGAAATGTTCCCTTGGTACCTCTAATTTTCTTGAAGAGATCTCTAGTCTTTCCCATTCTGTTCTTTTCCTCTATTTCTTTGCATTGATCGCTGATGAAAGCTTTCTTATCTCTTCTTGCTATTCTTTGGAACTCTGCATTCAGATGCTTATATCTTTCATTTTCTCCTTTGCTTTTCATTTCTCTTCTTTTTACAGCTATTTGTAAGGCCTCCCCAGACAGTCATTTTGCTTTTTTGCATTTCTTTTCCATGGGGATGGTCTTGATCCCTGTCTCCTGTACAATGTCACGAACCTTATTCCATAGTTCATCAGGAACTCTATCTATCAGATCTAGTTCCTTAAATCCATTGCTCACTTCCACTGTATAATCATAAGGGATTTGATTTAGGTCATACCTGAATGGTCTAGTGGTTTTTCCTACTTTCTTCAATTTAAGCCTGAATTTGGCAATAAGGAGCTCATGATCTGAGCCACAGTCAGCTCCCAGTCTTGTTTTTGCTGACTGTACAGAACTTTTCCATCTTTGGCTGCAAAGAATATAATCAATCTGATTTCAATGTTGAGCATCTGGTGATGTCCATATGTAGAGTCTTCTCTTGTGTTGTTGGAAGAGGGTGATTGCTATAACCAGTGCGTTTCCTTGGCAAAACTCTATTAGCTTTTGCCCTGCTTCATTCTGTATTCCAAGGCCAAGTTTGCCTGTTACTCCAGGTATTTCTTGACTTCCTACTTTTGCATTCCAGTCCCCTATAATGAAAAGAACATCTTTTTTGGGTGTTAGTTCTAAAAGTTCTTGTAGATCTTCATAGAACCGTTCAACTTCAGCTTCTTCAGCATTAATGGTTGGGGCATAGACTTGGATTACTGTGATATTGAATGGTTTGCCTTGGAAATGAACAGAGAGCATTCTATTGTTTTTGAGATTGCATCCAAGTACTGCATTTCGGACTCTTTTCTTGACCATGATGGCTACTCCACTTCTTCTGAAGGATTCCTGCCCGCAGTAGTAGATACAATGGTCATCTGAGTTAAATTCACCCATTGCAGTCCATTTTAATTCACTGATTCCTAGAATGTCGACGTTCACTCTTGCCATCTCCTGTCTGACCATTTCCAATTTGCCTTGATTAACAGAGGGTAGTTAAGTTAACTTACAGTTCAAAGTATGACAGGAACATACATTTTTAATGATCAGATTTGTTAGATTACCTCTTCACCTTAACTGTTACAAAGGTGAATTTATTTTCATCTACAGAAAAACTTTATTCTCATTAACATCTACTGCAAAAAGGAAAAAGAATAATTTGACAAGTTTAAAATCAACAACAAAAAAAAATCAAAATTTCTTTAGGATGAGATGTACTAAATGTCTTCATTGTAGGAAAAAAACAAAACAAACAAATAAAAACAGCCAAAACACTGGAATGTAACCATTTTAGATTGTCACTTACTTCTCTTTCAATGTAAATTACATGGAATATATTTTACAGATTCCAGTTACATTTTTAAAGCTTTAAGGTAATAGCTTTACTTTGTTTTGAAATCCAATTAAAATTACTTATGTTAATGGATGCATATTCAGTTCAGTTCAGTTCATTTCAGTCACTCAGTCGTGTCCGACTCTTTGCGACTTCATGAATTGCAGCACTCCAGGCCTCCCTGTCCATCAGCATCTCCTGGAGTTCACTCGAACTCACATCCATCAAGTCCGTGATGCCATCCAGCCATCTCATCCTCTGTTGCCCCCTTTTCCTCCTGCCCCCAATCCTTCCCAGCATCAGAGTCTTTTCCAATGAGTCAACTCTTTGCATGAGGTGGCCAAAGTACTGGAGTTTCAGCTTTAGCATCATTCCTTCCAAAGAACACCCAGGACTGATCTCCTTTAGAATGGACTGGTTGGATCTCCTTGCAGTNCAGAGTCTTTTCCAATGAGTCAACTCTTTGCATGAGGTGGCCAAAGTACTGGAGTTTCAGCTTTAGCATCATTCCTTCCAAAGAACACCCAGGACTGATCTCCTTTAGAATGGACTGGTTGGATCTCCTTGCAGTCCAAGGGATTCTCAAGAGTCTTCTCCAACACCACAGTTCAAAAGCATCAATTCTTTGGCACTCAGTTTTCTTCACAGTCCAACTCTCACATCCATAATTGACTACTAGAAAAACCATAGCCTTGACTAGATGGACCTTAGTTGACAAAGTAATGTCTCTGCTTTCGAATATGCTATCTAGGTTGGTCACAACTTTCCTTCCCAAGAGTAAGTGTCTTTTAATTTCATGACTGCAGTCACCATCTGCAGTGATTTTGGAGCCCCCCAAAAAAGTGACACTGTTTCCACTGGTTCCCCATCTATTTCCCATGAAGTGATGGGACCAGATGCCATGATCTTCTTTTTCTGAATGTTGAGCTTTAAGCCAATTTGTTGACTCCTCTTTCACTTTCATCAAGAGGCTTTTGATGAAAGGTTCCTCTTCACTTTCTGCCATAAGGGTGGCATCATCTGTATATCTGAGGTTGTTGATATTTCTCCTGGCAATCTTGATTCCAGATTGTTCATATTAGGATGCATATTAGAGAGTGTCAATGTTCCTATTTTTTTCCCTGTTAAACTAGGTGCACATCTTCATGCACTAAAAAGGAAAAAAAAATGCATAAACTACAAGTAAAATTCTAACAAAATAATATCCATCTTATACTGACTTGTTCAGTTGCTGAACACTGAAAGGATTTAGAAAAATCATCAAAAAGACCAGCATAAAATAGTTAATAAATGTTGTTTTATAATCGACTTGATGTAAATAAAGGTTAAACATCAACTTTATCTTGTTTATAAATGCAGTCTCTCAAGGAGATACATTTTTGAAAATGTCATGGAAAATACATATGCTTTAGAAATCAGTGTGTAGGTTATTTGATTTTTTCAATTATTTATTATCATTAATATATCACAATTATTAATGTGAC
Organism: Oreotragus oreotragus; assembly: GCA_006410675.1. Taxonomy (NCBI): domain Eukaryota; kingdom Metazoa; phylum Chordata; class Mammalia; order Artiodactyla; family Bovidae; genus Oreotragus; species Oreotragus oreotragus. The sequence goes on along the minus strand of SJYX01024076.1, from coordinate 157,459 downwards.
ATTATATCACAATAATTATCAATTATTGTAGAATATCACAATTATTATTGAGTTCTTCAATAATTATATTACTAATAATTCAATAATTTATGTTATTACCAAGCATTAGATCCCTATGACAAAAAACAAGCTTCTAGAGTAGAAATTATAAATTATTAGAGTTTTTCTTCATTTGAATATAAAGTTACAAAAAGCAACCCAGTCAAATATTCTTATAATTTATTTCAAAGAGATTTCATTTAAATTTCAAGTCACTGGTATTTCAGTTCAATTCAGTCATTCAGTTTTGTCCAACTCTTTGTAATCCCATGAACCCCAAGCATGCCAGGCTTCCCTGTCCATCACCAACTCACAGAGCTTACTCAAACTCATGTCCATCAAGTTGGTGATGCCATCCAACCATCTTATTTCCTGTTATCCCCTTCTCTTCCCACCTTCAATCTTACCCAGCATCAGGGTCTTTTCAAATGAGTCAGTTCTTCACATCAGGTGGCCAAAGCATTGGAGTTTCAGCTTCAGCATCCTTCCAGTGAATATTCAGGACTGATTTCCTTTACGATTGACCGGTTTGATCTCCTTGCTATCCAAGGGACTCTCAAGAGTTGTCTCCAACACCATAGTTCAAAAGCATCAATTCTTNGGTCTTTTCAAATGAGTCAGTTCTTCACATCAGGTGGCCAAAGCATTGGAGTTTCAGCTTCAGCATCCTTCCAGTGAATATTCAGGACTGATTTCCTTTACGATTGACCGGTTTGATCTCCTTGCTATCCAAGGGACTCTCAAGAGTTGTCTCCAACACCATAGTTCAAAAGCATCAATTCTTTGGAGCTCAGTTTTCTTTATGGTCCAACTCTCACATCCGTACATGACTGCTAGAAAAACCATAGCTCTGACTAGACAAATGTCTTTGCTTTTTAGTATGCTGTCTACATCGGTCATAACTTTTCTTCCAAGGAGCAAGTGTCTTTTAATATCATGGCTGCAGTCACCATCTGCACTGATTTTAGAGCCCCCCAAATAAAGTCTGTCACTGTTTCCATTGTTTCTCCATCTATTTGCCATGAAGTAATGGAACTGGATGCCATGATTTTAGTTTTTTGAATGTTAAATTTTAAGCCAGCTTTTTCACTCTCTTCTTTCACTTTTATCAAGAGGTTTTTTAGTTCTTCTTTGCTTTCTGCCATAAGGGTATTTCAATTACTGCCTGTTTATTTGTATACAATATATTTAATATAAATGCATAATAAGTGTTATTTAATTAATTGACATTAATCTTGTGTCAAATATTTGCAAACTAAACAGGCCATCTTTCATCGTCTCAGCACCCTGGAGTGCTGGCTGCATTCTTATACTCATTTGTGAAGAAAATAAAATAGGGGCTCAGTCCAGTTCTCTTTTTGACTCTAGCTTGCAGCTTCTAAACATTAATATCTACTCCCTGGAAATGTGCTCCAGCTCTGGAACTGCCAAGTGTTTCTTTCTTGCAATAAGAGTTATTTAAGAACCATAACTTCACTATTAGAACTTTACATCAGGGTATATAGCACCATATAGAGTTGGGAACCTCCTCTGGAGAAAGAAATGGAAACCACACATACACACACATGCAGTGCTATGTTATTGAGTAATGAATTCGTGTCTGACTCTTTGTGACCTCATGGACTACAGCTCTCCAGGCCTCCCTGTCCCTTACTATTGCCCGAAGTTTGCTCAAACTCATGTCTGTTGAGTGGGTGATGCCATCCAACAATCTCATCCTCTGTCATTCCCTTCCTCCTCCTGCCCTCAATCTTTCCTAAAATCAGAGTCTTTTCCAATGGGTTGGCTCTTTGCATCAGGTGGCCAAAGTATTGGAGCTTCAGTATTAGTCCTTCTAGTGACTATTCAGGGTTGATATCCTTTAGAATGGACTGATTTGCTCTTGCTTGGCACACACTTATGTGGCCCTTTTGGTGAAAGGTGATTGAAAAAGTATTTCACAGCACTTACAACATCTCTGCTCTTCTATAAGAGCCTGGTTATCACCATTATAAACCTTTTTTGTAGACTTATTTTAAAAAATTTTTATTGCAAGATATTTGCTTTATAATATTGTAAAGTAGTATTTGCACACAATATAAGATATTTAATAATTCCTGATGTAGTGCACAACCAATGCAAGCCTTCCTGATAAGTTTATGCCCCTCCTATTTACAGACATTATTTTGCTGGTATTCTCCCCTGCAAAAAATTTTCTCAATAAAAATAAAACAATTTTCTTCAGACATATTTTTGCTATCATTTTATATCCTCAGCTAATATGAAAAACTAAACTAGAACATGTATTAATTAATGGACCAGTGATGGTGGTGACAAAAAGGGTTAAAAGCCTGAAGTTTTATAAATTTAAACTTTAACCTTCTCATGTATTCATGAGACATATACATATTCATGTCTTAGAAGGTGAAATTAAATTTCTTTGGAAGAAAACATGTATAACTATTCTATTCACATAGTATAACTATATTATATAAGATTTGCATAGTATATCTATACTATTCATTCAGGAGATTTTGTTCTGTCCATTTGTAGAAGTACAAAATGAGAAATCTATCTGCATTAACATGCCCATTAAAATTAAAGATTTAACACAGCCCTTACTCTCATTTCTTGCATATAAGTCAGGACATTGAAATAACTTCTTAAAAACTATCAGTGAATTAGGTGAAAAAGTTTTATTCTCATAGGAGCACTATTCTTTCACACAGTTTAACACAATTTTCCCACTGGAGATATTATGCAAATATACAAAGGAGAAAAAGTTTACACTGATATCAATATCGCCTCAAGAAAACTTGCTCTTATGGGGGAGATTCATTATCTGGTAATTGTATCAGGGTCTAACCAATGACTGAGGTGTACAACTTCTACCTCATTCTGTCTCAATAAATCATCAGGTGAACCCACACAGATGAAAATACTCCCCCACCAGGAGCCCTTTTCAAGCTTGCAGTCTGGCCAGCCTGGTGAGAAAATTGCCAGCATATCTGTTGGCCAACAAAGAGCAAGCAATCCCAGAGCTGTCCACATGAACAGAATTGTGCTCCCTGCCTCTGTTCTCTCTCTCCCAATGAAATCGATCTGTAAAAATGGCACACTGCAACTCACGGGGTGTTAATTTTAAAGCTTAAATCTCAGAAACTCATGGGTTGTTAGTTTTAAAGCCTAAACCTCAGAAAGTTCTAATTCCTCAGTTGAGACTACTTCTTGTACCAAATGGACACCTGAAAACTTTATGTCTCTTCTCTTCATCAATCAGCTAACATCTGAAGCTGGGGAGGAATTAATATATTTTTTTTAATCCTAAGGAAAGAAGAAAAAGGGCTTCCCAAGTGGCGCTGGTGGTAAAGAACCTACCTTCCAATGCAGGGGACTTAAGAAGGGCATGGCAACTCACTCCAGGATTCTTGCCTGGAGAATCCCAAGGACAGAAGATCCTAGTAGGATATAGTTGATAGGGCCACAAAGAGTCGGGCCCGGCTGACTGACTAAGCACAGCACAACCCAGTGAGCAAAACAGTAAGACACCAATTAGAATTTGAAATTTTTAACTGAAATTCAAATTTAAACAGCAACCAGTTTTTATTTTGTCAGCCAAAGTAAAAACACTAATTAGAAACACTACCTAAAAACACTTATTAGAAAACAATATATATGTACTTTCTGTATGACCTTTAGTAATAAAGACAATAAAAAGTGGATGACAAATTAGAAAAATTTCCATAAACCATAGGCATCGCCAAAACACGTGCTACCAAATTATCTGTCTCCTATCCTCCACCAGCCAGTGTCAAGTTGAAACAAATACAGATGAATCGCTGCTTTTTCTGCAGTGACATAAGGCTTAGTCTAGATTTTGACAGGGCCTGCACATGCAGAACTCTTAATGGAAGCTGAAATTGTCTTCAATTATACCCAGTGTCTAAAGGTGGGTCAGCCTGGCTTTTTAAGCTCTTAAAATATCTCTGATTTCTGTCAGGGTTACCAAATTAATAGGACTCCATGAACTTTTGTCCTTACTTAAACGTTAAAACTTAGAAGAAAGTACTATATACTGCTATGACATTTATTTATTTATTTTGCTGTCTACTTTATTTATATTTTTTAAAATATCAATTTATTTATTTTAATTGGAGGTTAATTACTTTACAATATTGTATTGGTTTGGCCATACATCAACATGAATCCACCACAGGTATACACATGCTCCTCATCCTGAACCCCCCTCCCTCCTCCCTCCCTGCACCATCCCTCTGGGTTGTCCCAGGGCACCAGCCCCAAGCATCCAGTATCATACATTGAACNTTGGAGGTTAATTACTTTACAATATTGTATTGGTTTGGCCATACATCAACATGAATCCACCACAGGTATACACATGCTCCTCATCCTGAACCCCCCTCCCTCCTCCCTCCCCGCACCATCCCTCTGGGTTGTCCCAGGGCACCAGCCCCAAGCATCCAGTATCATACATTGAACCTGGACTGGTAATTCATTTCACATATGATATTATACATGTTTCAGTGTCATTCTCCCAAATCATCCCACCCTCGTCTTCTCCCCAAAAAGATTTCACATGTTAGGTTTCCAGATGAATTCTGAAGTTTATGCCTAAGAAGGAATTTGAAGAAAATCAAGACGAGGGTTGAAATTGAAGCTCACTGTAACCATGAGGGCTGAGGATGTTATGGTTTTACTTCTGAAATGAAGGGGGACTTTTTCATCCATGATATGTTCATTTATTTAGCAAATGTTAATTAAGAATCCTCTCTTCTGTATTTCAGCCATTGGGGATGTAGTGTGACGAACCTGAATCTGCCCTCAGAGCTGACTGTCCAATGTGAGGACAGAGACCATAAGTGTTCTAATTGTTTTTCACCACTTTAAAATGTTATATAGGACATGTTATAACTTGTAGCACTATGTCCATGGGATTTCCTGGATAAGAATACCAGAATGGGTTGCATTTCCTTCTCAAGGGAATATTCCCAACCCAGGGATTGAACCTGAGTCTCCTGCATGACAGGCTGATTCTTTACCACTGAGCCACCAGGAAGCCCAGAATAATTAATACCATATCTTAAATTACTTACAAACTCTCTAAAATGAGAATAACTTCGTAAGTCATGAGCTTGTTACTCTTGGAGATAACTGTTGCAAAGAAGCATTTTGTTGCTGGAAGCTCCATTATCTTTAACAAATATTGCTATATGAAGTGGCAAAGTTTTCTATTTTGTGGAATCTCTCAGTCATTTTAATTAGCTAAAGGGGGTGAAGACATAAATTCTACTAATAGCTGAATCTATTTTTCATGTTTACTTTTGAAGACAAGAATGGTTTCTTTTCCCAGAGATAAGTGTATGAATGAATACACAGGCTGGNAATGTGAGGACAGAGACCATAAGTGTTCTAATTGTTTTTCACCACTTTAAAATGTTATATAGGACATGTTATAACTTGTAGCACTATGTCCATGGGATTTCCTGGATAAGAATACCAGAATGGGTTGCATTTCCTTCTCAAGGGAATATTCCCAACCCAGGGATTGAACCTGAGTCTCCTGCATGACAGGCTGATTCTTTACCACTGAGCCACCAGGAAGCCCAGAATAATTAATACCATATCTTAAATTACTTACAAACTCTCTAAAATGAGAATAACTTCGTAAGTCATGAGCTTGTTACTCTTGGAGATAACTGTTGCAAAGAAGCATTTTGTTGCTGGAAGCTCCATTATCTTTAACAAATATTGCTATATGAAGTGGCAAAGTTTTCTATTTTGTGGAATCTCTCAGTCATTTTAATTAGCTAAAGGGGGTGAAGACATAAATTCTACTAATAGCTGAATCTATTTTTCATGTTTACTTTTGAAGACAAGAATGGTTTCTTTTCCCAGAGATAAGTGTATGAATGAATACACAGGCTGGTCCAATCCATAATACTTTTATGACTACGACCTAGACTCAGACATAAAAAAATAAACATGATAGTCGCCTTCTTCAAGGAGCTCACCAGTTTGTAGTGCAGATAGACCGAAATGCACATCTAAATAATGTGGAAATTGAAATGATATTAATGGAGAAAATTACAACAGTAAAGAGGAATATTCCTTAAAGGGAGGTGCCAACACTGTTATGGGCTTCTCTGTGCCAGGCACTAAGTAGTTTAGATATATTCACTTTAATTCTTAAGACCTCCCAATGAGATGGGTACTATTATCTTCATTTTTAGTTCAGTTCAGTTCAGTTCAGTTGCTCAGTCATGTCTGACTCTTTGCGACCCCATGAATCGCAGCACGCCAGGCCTCCCTGTCCATCACCATCTCCCGGAGTTAACTCAGACTCACGTCCATTGAGTCCGTGATGTCATCCAGCCATCTCATCCTCGGTCGTCCCCTTCTCCTCCTGCCCCCAATCCCTCCCAGCATCAGAGTTTTTTCCAATGAGTCAACTCTTCGCATGAGGTGGCCAAATGCTGGGAAAATTGAGTCACAGGATTTTGAAGTTGTTGATTATTTTAAAGTAATCCTTTCTAGGCCTCTCAAATAGTAATGTTACAGTGAAAAGGAAAAAGAGGAAGGAGTTTTATTCCCCTTTCCTGAGAACAAAGGTAGAACAGTGAGCAGGCCTGAACATTCATAGTTTTTACTTTAACACTTCCTAATCTGTAATCTGTAGCTAACTTTGCTTTTCTGCCCCCTGACTCTGCATGAGCTACATTTTGCACTTACTATTCTTTGAAAGTGTTAGTCACATCTGACTCTTTGTGACCTCATGGACTGTAGCCCACCAGGCTTCTCTGTCCATGGGACTCTCCAGGCAAGTATACCGGAGTGGGTTGCCATTTCCTCCTCCAGGGGATCCTCCCAACCCAGGAATATATGCTAATTACATCCTGGATCTAGTGCTCACCTTTATAGCACTCTCTCTGCAAACCATGTCTTGTATTTTTCTCTTTTTACATATCAAAAAGAAAGAGAAGGGCCACTGGACTGTTGGACTCAACTCCTGGGTTATTGACATCAGTCTATGACTGTTCTTGAAACAATGCAAGAGAAAGAGGAATCCAAGATACTTACACTTTTGTTCCTCATCACCTACTCCTGCCTGGGAGCCCTCATCTTAGATAAGCCCCTCAGCTCCTCATGGAGTAGGGGACAGTTCTTGAGGCATGAGCAGACTATGTTCCCCTCTCCACTAGTGGGAATTAAAGCCACCTTTCTGTTCCCTCCAAATTCTTCTCCATGTGTTTTATTCAGCTTCGGTGGGAGAGAAAGCCAAGATTTTGGCCAGCAACAGTAAGTTCAAGGCAAGTGGGCTGAAGGTGTCATATTAGTCTTAAATAATTAGTCAAAATAGGGGTACAGAAGCAAGAGACGTTTTATGAAGATACATTTCAGGTTAAGAGTAGGACTGAAAACATATCAAAGGTGACTAATATACATTGTGTGGAGGGAAAACTTGACATTTTGGTTGCTCAGTGGCAACAACTGGAAGACAGAATTCAGAGAAAGTGAGTAGAGAAGTCAAGAACTCAGAGTCTCTTGAGGAAGAGTGGACTCCAAGGGGCAGGCTAGGGTGGGGCCCCCAGAAAGCAAAGGAGAGTTTTTAAAAAGAGTGATTGGCAAAGTTTTGGTGGTAATAAAAGTCATTTTGATAATGAGTGATGGATTTCAGTGGGACAAACCTGGAGACAGAACAAGTCAGAAGGTGCATTTCAGTAAGTTAATTGGAGCTACTTTGAGTGGATTTTTTTTTTTTTTTTTCCTGGTTGTGCATTAGGTTTGAGGGATCTCAGTTCTCCAGTCAGGGATTGAATCCAGACCATGACAGTGAACGCTCAGAATCCTAACTACAATGCAACCAAGAGTCCCTAGGAGTGTAAGAAGATCAAACTAGTCCATCCTAAAGGAAATCAACCCTGAGTATTCATTGGAAGGACAGATTCTGAAGATGAAGTTCCAATACTTTGGCCACCTGATGTGAAGAACCGACTCACTGGAAAAGATCCTGATGCTGAGAAAGATTGAGGGCGGGAGGAGAAGGGGGCAACAAAGGATGAGATGGTTGGATGGCATCACTGACTTGGTGGGCATGAGTCTGTGCAAACTCCAGGAGATAGTGAAGGACAGGGAAGCCTGCTGTGCTGCAGTTCATGGGTTGCAAAGAGTCAGACACAACTATATAGCAACAAAAAATTGAATTAAACTACTCCATTTCCTAGATTTATTTAATCAGAATAAATAATTAAATTCTAAAATAACTAATTTACTTTAATTATCCAAACCTCATATGAGGAGCTCGCTGGACTCTGTATTACTCAGAGTTACAATTTTCAATGGTATTATACAGCTTCAGCGGGGAAGGTAATGGCACCCCACCCCAGTACTCTTGCCTGGAAAATCCAATGGACGGAGTAGCCTGGTGGGCTGCAGTCCATGGGATTGCTAACAGTCAGACAGACTGCACGACTTCACTTTCACTTTTCTCTTTCAAGCATTGGAGAAGGAAATGGCAACCCACTCCAGTGTTCTTGCCTGGAGAATCCCAGGGACGGGGTAGCCTGGTGGGCTGCCGTCTATGGGGTCACACAGAGTTGGACACGACTGAAGTGACTCAGCAGCAGCAGCAGCATACAGCTTCAGAGTCATCCTGATGAAAACCCAGTGAGCCCAGAAACCCCTAAAGATAGTGTGTTTGTCCCTTGCTGAGGTTTAGGTAATTTTTCCACCAACATACTGCAACTATTCTAAGTTTATAGCTTTAAAGGAAAGAAATAATTACTTGTTTAAACATGTTTTAATCATCTCTGAAGCAAAGATATTAATTTTGTACCCAAAACTGTTGGAGACAGTAGCCATCTAGTTAAATTTCAACATTTATAGAAAAGACAATAACAGCCTAAATTATTAAGTGCCTAGTTTATACCCACCAAAGTTCTAATTGCTTAAATGCAGAAACTCTACCTCCCAATGAGTACATGACAAGTGAGATAAATAGCTTGTTCATGGTGACAACATCAGTAAAAGTAAAGCCACAATTCATACCTACAACATGCCCAAAGCATGTACTTAACCACCCCTCTCATGACAGAGAAGGGAAGGAGGAGACACTGGCTGACATGACTAGTTTGTTATTAGGGTGGAGCACAGCCCAGGCCCCATTTTCTGCCCCTTCTGACTCACTGTCAATAAAATAAGAGAATTAATCTCATTTTCTGACACTGAAAATGAATAGAAGATCTTGATATTATTCACCCTGCAATGTCTCGGCAAGAGCTTAACCTAGGGTCCATTTTTAGACCAAGTGTAGAACCATCATCTGTAAGCATCTCCCTAACACCAGAAAGAATGAAGCTCAGCACTGATGTGAGAGCATGGATAGCTTTCTTACTGGGCACGTTGGATTTCAGCTCCCTTACAGCTCTTCTCTGATCTTAAAAGGGACAGGGGCTTAAAGTACTTGAACAGATCAATCACTGTAGCTGTTACCAGTGATGTCCTGTAATTAACATCTCTCCCCAGGGAAGAGCCTTCATCAGGCCAAATCATCTCAGAAGTTCAACCTACCTTGCTAAGGGATTTGAATTTACTATAAAATATTAACTATTCTGTAGTACAGACTCAGAGTTTCCCCTAAACTTAGCAACATAGCCCTTTTTTAATTCTGAAAGAGGTAAAAACAAATTTTAGAGATGGTAGGTAAAGAGTCCAAAATTGTGGCTAAAAATCTGCAGCTAAAAGGGAGACAAAGAAATTAAAAAGCCAGGGAAAAACAGAACAAAAGGAAAATCTACAGCCTGGAGCTTTGCCGGGGTGGGGGGAAAAACCTGTCCAACAAGACACTTTGNTAAAGAGTCCAAAATTGTGGCTAAAAATCTGCAGCTAAAAGGGAGACAAAGAAATTAAAAAGCCAGGGAAAAACAGAACAAAAGGAAAATCTACAGCCTGGAGCTTTGCCGGGGTGGGGGGAAAAACCTGTCCAACAAGACACTTTGCCTAATTGGTCTTGCATACATGCACTCTTTGACACGGGGCAAAACAAACTGGATTCCTAGGACTGCTTGGGGGAGAGAACAAGGATATGAAAAGAAAAACCTTAAAGGGGTGGGACTACTTCTATGGGATTAGTCTGCTCTCACATTTGGGGAGTGTATTTTTTCATGTCACTTGTTTAATAAATCCTGCCTGAGTGAGATTTCTGCTCTGTCATTTTTTTAATATTTGTTTTTAATTGATTGATGATTGGTTTACAATATTGGTTTGATTTCTGTCCTACATCAACATGAATTGACCATAGGTATACATATGTCCCCTCCCTCTTGAATCCCCCTTGTTTTAATTTTTTATTATGACAAGATAAAGACAGAGGAAGAGGACCATGACTGACATAGAAATTAAATAGCCAGCATTCCTAAAACTTGAAACACATGTTTGGCATGCTATATTCATTTGCTGAATTATGTTACACACTATCCTTAATGATCAGGTGTCTAAACTTGAAACCATGGAGTAGCTTCATTCCTTTCAAAGATAAGGAGAGACAGAGAAAGGCAATTAGGGAACAAGCTGAAAATACTGAATGCAGCCTTCTATCAGGGCTTGAAAGAAACTGCCTCTGGCCTACAGAAGAGTTCACTCTGTGATACCTGGGTTTGATCTGAATAATTACACACAGCAGACGTGCCTTTGGGTTGACAGTCTGATACGATGGAATCACATCTTCATTGGAAGTATTCATGGCTATTCTCTTTCAAGTTCTACCAATGAGTAATATTTTACAATTTTTACCATGAGCAGTGCAATCACAGACAGTTCTGAAGTAGGTTATAAAGTCAAGTGCAATAGTCCTTTTGATTTCAGACCCCACGTTTTCCTAAGTGAAGTTTCCTTCATGGTTCCTCCATGCTGGATGATACAATTTTTAGAATCGTTCATCAGTTCCCTGATCTCTAGTCAATGTGGCCTTATTTGATTAACTATACTTTCTGTTCAGTTCAGTTTAGTTCAGTAGCTCAGTTGTGTCCAACTCTTTGCAACCCCATGGACTGTAGCATGCCAGGCTTCCCTGTCCATCACCAACTCCCAGAGCTTGCTCAAACTCATGTCCATTGAGTCAGTGATGCCATCCAACCATCTCATCCTCTGTCGTCCCCTTCTCCTCCCACCTTCAAACTATATACTATTGAAATTGTCATGTCATTGCAGATGAGCATGTAGTTTCCAGATTACCAGATGGCTAAACTCAAGGTTGTCATCATTAAGGGCATCTTATTTTTCAGTCCTGCTTGCCAGTTATGAGAAAGCATTTCTGCAGAAAGAAAGTGTGTGGCTATGAAAACATCACTGATGAGCTTTCAGTGTTTCCCATTAGGCTGACTGATTGCTACTAACAAGCTACAGATATTTAAATGAAGGAAGGTTTGGTTTATACCTCCCTGAATCTTTGCCCATCAGAATGACTTCTCCTTTTCATTCATAATTCTTATGCAATGAGGGACCTATGGCAATTTACAAGATGATCACTTCACCTATGGTCTTAGGTAGGATGTCAGGACTGCCAAACTGTCTGGGTCTCTTTAGGGCTTCATATTGAGGCATAGCGACCTCAAGTAAAGGAAAACATAAATCCTATGGCCAGCAAAAATGACAGTTTCAGGGTTTCCAGGGAGCTTAGCATACCACCAAGACTTATCTTACTAGAACATTTCCTATTCAGCCTGGCTTCTGTTTCAGTGGAAACACCATTACTCATGTATGTCTCACCTTTCCTAGAGAAGCATGTGTGACAAAGTGGTTTAGCAGGTGAGCACACCTACAGGCTGCTCAATGCCACGCAATTGAGGCAAGCCCAGATGTTTAGAAGAGTGGCCTGTGGAAGCCATCTGCTGTACGAGCGAGCCAAGGGGGCAAGGCAATTTGGTCTCCTGTTCGGCTCAGTTCAGTTCAGTCACTCAGTCCTGTCCAACTCTTTGCAACCCCATGAATCGCAGCACGCCAGGCCTCCCTGTCCATCACCAACTCCCAGAGTTCACTCAGATTCATGTCCAACGAGTCAACGAAGCCATCCAGCCATCTCATCCTCTGTCATCCTCTTCTCCTCCTGCCCCCAATCCCTCCCAGCATCAGAGTCCTTTCCAATGAGTTAACTCTTCTCATGAGGTGGCCAAAGTACTGGAGTTTCAGCTTTAGCCTCACCCCTTCCAAAGAAATCCCAGGGTTGATTTCCTTCAGAATGGACTGGCTGGATCTCCTTGGAGTCCAAGGGACTCTCAAGAGTCTTCTCTATCACCACAGTTCAAAAGCATCAATTGTTCAGCGCTCAGCCTTCTTCACAGTCCAACTCTCACAACCATAGATGACCACTAGGAGTTTCAGCTTTAGCCTCACCCCTTCCAAAGAAATCCCAGGGTTGATTTCCTTCAGAATGGACTGGCTGGATCTCCTTGGAGTCCAAGGGACTCTCAAGAGTCTTCTCTATCACCACAGTTCAAAAGCATCAATTGTTCAGCGCTCAGCCTTCTTCACAGTCCAACTCTCACAACCATAGATGACCACTGGAAAAACCATAGCCTTGACTAGATGGACCTTATTCAGCAAAGTAATGTCTCTGCTTTTGAATATACTATTTAGGTTGGTCATAACTTTTCTTCCAAGGAGTAAGCGTCTTCTAATTTCATGGCTGCAATCACCATCTGCAGTGATTTTGGAGCCCCCAAATATAAAGTCTGACACTGTTTCCCCATCTATTTCCCATGAAGTAATGGGACTGGATGCCATGATCTTTGTTTTCTGAATGTTGAGCTTTAAAGCCAACTTTTCTGCTCTCCTCTTTCAGTTTAATCAAGAGGCTTTTTAGTTCCTCTTCGCTTTCTGCCATAAAAGTGGTGTCATCCACATATCTGAGGTTATTGATATCTCTCCCGGCAATCTTGATTCCAGCTTGTGTTTTTTCCAGTCCAGCATTTCTCATCATGTACTCTGCATATAAGTTAAATAAGCAGGGTGACAAGATACAATTATGGTCACTCCTTGGCATCGTGAGAAAGTCCCAGGTCTAAGAGAATCTGAGCTTGGAAGTCATCCCCTTCCCCCATCCAGGGACGATGTCTGACTGACATTTAACAGACTTGCGTTGACTCCTACTACTTCCTGCTACCATGAGTATCACTATTGCACTGTTGCTTGGTCTCCAAGTCACGTCTGACTCTTTGTAAGCACATGGACTGCAGCAGGCTTCTGTCTTCTTTGCCTCCCAGTGTTTGCTCAAACTCATGTCCATTGAGCCAGTAGTGTCATTCAACCATCTCATACTCTGTTGCCCCTTTCTCCTCCTTCCTTCAGTCTTTCCCAGCATCAGGGTCTTTTCCAATGAGTCAGTTCTTTGCATCAGGTGGCCAAAGTATTGGAGCTTCAGCCTCAGTATTAGTCCTTCCAATGAACATTCAGGACTGATTTCCTTTAGAATGGACTGCAGCGAACCCCTTATTACCAAATTCAGACTTAAATTGAAGAAAGTAGGGAAAACCACTAGACCATTCAGGTATGACCTAAATCAAATCCCTTATGATTATACAGCAGAAGTGAGAAATAGATTTAAGGGCCTAGATCTGATAAATAGAGTGTCTGATGAACTATGGAATGAGGTTCGTGACACTGTACGGGAGACAGGGATCAAGACCATCCCCACAGAAAAAAAATGCAAAAAAGCAAAATGGCTGTCTGGGGAGGCCTTACAAATAGCTGTGAAAAGAAGAGAGGTGAAAAGCAAAGGAGAAAAGGAAAGATAAGCATCTGAATGCAGAGTTCCAAAGAATAGCAAGAAGAGATAAGAAAGCCTTCTTCAGCAATCAATGCAAAGAAATAGAGGAAAATATCAGAATGGGAAAGACTATAGATCTCTTCAAGAAAATTAGAGATATCAAGGGAACTTTTCATGCAAAGATGGGCTCGATAAAGGACAGAAATGGTCTGGACCTAACAGAAGCAGAAAATATTAAGAAGAGGTGGCAAGAATACACAGAAGAACTGTACAAAAAAGATCTTCATGACCCAGATAATCATGATGATGTGATCACTAATCTAGAGCCAGACATCTTGGAATGTGAAGTCAAGTGGGCCTTAGAAAACATCACTACAAACAAAGCTACTGGAGGTGATGGAATTCCCATTGAGCTGTTTCATATCCTGAAAGATGATGCTGTGAAAGTGCTGCACTCAATATGCCAGCAAATTTGGAAAACTCAGCAGTGGCCACAGGACTGGAAAAGGTCAGTTTTCATTCCAATTCCAAAGAAAGGCAATGCCAAAGAATGCTCAAACTACCGCACAATTGCACTCATCTCACATGCTAGTAAA
>SJYX01024076.1:117489-133110 GCA_006410675.1 Oreotragus oreotragus | reverse complement strand
TTTTTTGATGATCCAGCAGATATTGGCAATTTGATCTCTGGTTCCTCTGCCTTTTCTAAAACCAGCTTGAATCTTCTAGGACCAGTCATATAAAGACTAATTCATGAAACAATTCATCAAGAATAACACATGCTTTTATAGTATGTCAAGAACTTTTATCCTGACTTGAAAAATAATAACCTACTTAAAATAATTTGTCTCTACTTGAATAAAGAAAGCATTCCAATGGTCATCATGTGGGTCATGATCCTCATGAGCATTTGTAACACTCAGGAAAAATCCCCAAAGCTTGAGGGGTTATTTACTTGCTCTACTGAAGAAAAGAGAGCAACAAGATGCTAGTTTGAATTTTACAGTAAAGATGGGGCTCAACAAGGACATATACCTCTCATTAATGTGTCAGATATGTCTTTAGTTTACATAGATATTTATATCATGTGAGACTGTATTTTAATTTAAAGGAAAGAGAAAGAGAGAGACTTGCTCCTTGGAAGGAAAGCTATGACAAACCTAGATATCATATTAAAAAGCAGAGACATCACTTGTCCATTCTGGTAGTCAAAGCTATGATTTCTCCAGTAGTCATGTATGGGTGTGAGAGTTGGATCATAAAGAAGGCTGTGTGCCGAAGAATTGATGTTTTTGAATTGTGGTGTTGGAGAAGACTCGCAAGAGTCTCTTGGACTGCAAGGAGATAAAATCAGTCAATCCTAAAGGAAATCAACTCTGAATATTCATTGGAAGCACTGATGCTGAAGCTTCAAATACTTTGGTCACCTGATGTGAAGAGCTGACTCATTGGAAAAGACCCTGATGCTGGGAAAGATTCAGAGCAGGAGGAGAAGGGGCTGACAGAGGATGAGATGGTTGTATGGCATCACCCACTCAATGCATATGAGTTTGAGCAAACTCTGGGATATACTGAAGGACAGGGAAGCCTGGCGTGCTGCAGTGCATGTAGTCGCAGAGAGGCAGATGACTCAACAATGAACAACAAAGAGGATGAGAAATTCTAGGAGTTCTTTGTCTTCCAAGACAGATTATATTAAAGCATATTTTGCCATTGATGAGTAGGACTCTTATTTTCTGAATACAAATAGACTCATTTATGACGTGATTTTGTGTTTTAGAATTTCCAAAACACACTCTTTAGACCCTGATGCTGGGAAACATTGAAGGCAGGAGGAGAAGGGTACGACAGAGGATAAGATGGTTGGATGACATTTATGGACTCAATGGATATTAGTTTGAGCAAATTCCAGGAGACAGAGAAGGACAGAGGAGCCTGGCATGCTGTATCCATGGGGTCACAAAGAGTTGGACACAACTTAGTGAATAAGGGGCAACTCTTTAGAAATTGCCATGCTGGTTTTCCTCTGATACTGATAACATGGAACTGTTCTACATTTATATTCATGCCCCAGAAAACAGTACCCCTCTATACTCTATACACTTTTCAGTGATAAATGCTAAATAATCACTAAAAGAGAATTGTCATTATATGGCATGATATGCAAATATCAGAAATCAATATTCTTTCTTTCAATTCTATAGCAGATGATAACAAATTTCAAAATAGAAAAGAATGCAATTGAATTTTATAACATTTTCTCAGTTCCTGCTACTTATTAGCTTTTAATATATTTTGACTTTAAAATGCAATTATCTTTTAACTTAAAATCTGAATAATATTTTTATTTTTACTTTACTTTACAATACTGTATTGGTTTTGCCATACATTGACATGAATCCACCATGGGTGTACATGAGTTCCCAATCCTGAACCCCCCTCCCACCTCCCACCCCATATCATCTCTCTGGATCATACCTGTGCACCAGCTCCAAGCATCCTGTATCCTGTATTGAACATAGACTGGCAATTTGTTTCTTACATGATAGTATACATGTTTCAATGCCATTCTCCCACATCATCCCACCCTCTCTCTCTCCCTCAGAGTCCAAAAGTCCGTTCTATACACCTGTGTCTCTTTTGCTGTCTCGCATACAGGGTTATAATTACCATCTTTCTAAATTTCATATTTGTCAGTATACTGTATTGGTGTTTTTCTTTCTGGCTTACTTCACTCTGTATAATTGGCTCCAGTTTCATCCATGTCATTAGAACTGATTCAAATGTATTCTTTTTAATGGCTGAGTAATACTCCATTGTGTATATGTACCACAGCTTTCTTATCCATTCATCTGCTGATGGATATCTAGGTTTTCCCATGTCCTGGCTATTATAAACAGTGCTGTGATGAACATTGGGGTACACGTGTCTCTTTCAATTCTGGTTTCCTCAGTGTGTATGCCCAGGGGATCTTCCTTGCCCACGGACTGAACCCATGTCTCTTGCATTGACAGGTGGATTCTCTACTGGCTGGGCCACCAGGAAAGCCCTCCCTGCAACAAATTCAATGAAGTTATTCATCCACAGGAAAATGAAGTCAGAGTGGTGCAGCTCTGCACTGGAATGCTACCCAGCCCTGAATCACAACGGAATCATGCCAGTGACAACAGCATGGATGGATAGAGTGAATACCATACTAAGTGAAGGAAGGCCGATAGAGAAGACAAATTACAGCAGGTATCACTGACAGGTATCTTCTTGAAATTAATGCAAATGTAGGCTATNAGAGTGGTGCAGCTCTGCACTGGAATGCTACCCAGCCCTGAATCACAACGGAATCATGCCAGTGACAACAGCATGGATGGATAGAGTGAATACCATACTAAGTGAAGGAAGGCCGATAGAGAAGACAAATTACAGCAGGTATCACTGACAGGTATCTTCTTGAAATTAATGCAAATGTAGGCTATTACACACAGAAACAGACTCACAAACTTAGAAAACCGACTTATGATTATTAAAAAAAAGTTAGGGATGTGGGGTAAGTGAAGAGTTTGCAAGGAATAAACAGGCATTAACATACATCAAACAGATAATCAGGAAAAACAGTGTTGAATAGCAAAGGGTAGCCAACTGGACACTGTACTCCTCTCTCTCTCCATTCTCCCCTTTGGGGAAAATGAACCCAAAAAAGAATTGATAAATGGCTGTGTATCTCTGAATCCAGCTCCTGTACACCTGAAACAAACAGTATCAGAAATCAACCCTACTTCAAAATAAAACAACAACAAATGCACAGAAAAAGAAATTTACAGCAGGATCCTCTATGACCCACACCCCAGTCATAGAAATAAAAGCAAAATAAACAAATGGGAACTAATTCAACTTAAAAACTTTTGCACAATGGAGAAAAGTATAAGCAAGGTGAAAAGACAGCCTTCAGAATGGGAGAAAATAATAGCACACGAAGCAACTGACAAAGAATTAATCTCAAAAATATACAAGCAGCTCCTACAGCTCAATTCCAGAAAAATAAATGACCCACTCAAAAAATGGGCCAAAGATCTAAACAGACATTTCTCCAAAGAAGACATACAGATGGCAAGCAAACACCTGAAAAGATGCTCAACATCCCTCATTATCAGAGAAATGCAAATCCAAACCACAATGAAATACCATCTCACACCAGTCACGATGGCTGCTATCAAGAAGTTTACAAGCAATAAATGGTGGAGAAGGTGTGGAGAAAAGGGAACTCTCTTACACTGTTGGTGAGAATGCAAACTGGCGCAGCCACTATGGAGAACAGGGTGGAGATGCCTTCAAAAACTGGAAATAGAGCTGTCATACGACCCAGCAATTCCACTGCTGGGCACACACACTGAGGAAACTAGAAGTGAAAGAGACATGTGTACCCCAATGTTCATTGCAGCACTGCTTACAATCGCCAGGACATGAAAGCAACTGAGATGTCCATCGGCAGAGGTACATATGCACAATGGAATATTACTCAGCCATTAAAAAGAATGCATTTGAATCAGTTCTAACGAGGTGGATGAAACAGGAGCCTATTATACAGAGTGAAGTAGTAAAACACCAATACAGTATATTAATACATATATATGGAATTTAGAGAGATGGTAATGATGACCCTGTATGTGAGACAGTAAGAGACACAGATATAAGGAACTGACTTTTGGACTCTGTGGAAGGAGGCAAGGTTGGGATGATTTGAGAGAATAGCATTGATACATGCATATACCATATGTGAAATAGATCGCCAGTCCAGGTTTGATGCATGAGACAGGGTGCTCAGAGCTAGTGTACTGGGATGGCCCTGAGGGATGGGATGGGGAGGGAGGTGGGAGGTCTTCAGGATGGGGAACACATGTACACCTTGGTTGATTCACGTGAATGATGGATTCATGTCAATGTATGCCAAAACCAATACCGTACTCTAAAGTAAAATAAAGAAAAAAAAAAAAAAAAAAAAGAATGTATGGCAAAAACCACTACAATATTATAAAGTAATCAGCCTCCCATTAAAATAATTTTAAAAAATCTGAATAATAAATCTCAACAATTCAAGATTCATTTACTGTGACCGGTGCTCAATAAATCTGAGACATAAAAATGGCTTGTCTTGCAGTCTCATAGACTATCTGACAGAAAACCAGCACACATGCATTTTTGTTGACTGTCATCTCTGAATGTTTATATGCTCTTAATGTTAGTGTCTTATTATGTAAAATAGAAGTGCATTACCATTTTTCATCTATTTTACAATCTTTTCATGCTGATGATATCTTTCAGCTTTGAATAGTTGTAAAACTTGTGCCTACTGACTTGTCTGATTATGGCAACTTTCCTTAATAGTATAAAAGCAGAGTATTTGAGTAAAATAGAATCTGAAATTCAAGAATTCAAGACTTGCCAATACCATTTGTAAAATGACTTAAACATTTTCAGTATTTTAAAGATTTATAGACACTTTTAATTATGTGAAGAATCTAAGATTTTCATGGTAATAGGGACCTTAAAGAAACTGCATGTGTGTGTATGTGTGACTATATAAATACGTATCTGAATTTGACAAGAACACTTTAAAATGGTTTCAAAGCAAAATAGACCTGCAAAATATTGGAAGGCACATTTGTATAACAAATAATGAAGTTTGGCTGGGGAGGAGTAACAGCAGTAACCTGAAATTCAGTATAAAATTGTTGTAAAATGAGTCCATAAGAAGGCAAAGTAAATGTCTATAGATTTGTGAAAATTTCAATATTTTTTCAATAAATGTACTCACAAATGTTCCATAAAATAATGTAGAGGTAATACTATAGAATTCCCATCCCAAATGTCCCCTTCTAAATTAATAAATCTACCATCAATTAAATGCTAAATAATAAGAACAAACTGAAAAATGTATGTCATAATAGTATGGATAAGAAACAGAAGGTTTTTGCAGTTAAGCTGTTTATGCAGCTATATTACTCACTGAAGCGTCAGTCCCAGTTCTGAGACACATGACCGTTATTCTGAAACCTTGATTTTCACAACAGTGACATGTAGATTTTGTTGGAATGAAGATTCTGGTATATCTGGGTGGAGCCTGGGGGTCTGCCAGGCTGACAAGTGTCAGTCCCAGTTCTGAGACACATGACTGTTATTCTGAAACCTTGATTTTCACAACAGTGACATATAGATTTTGTTGAAATGAAGATTCTGGTACGTCTGGGTGGAGCCTGGGGGTCTGCCCGCCTGACAAGTCTCGATGTGATCCTGATGTTGTGGGTCCAAGGACCACACTTTTTGAGGAGTGAGGACCTATGCTTTCTGGGGAAGAGTAAACTGGATTTCATTAAGGTTGCTGATTTTGCTAAGATAGGAAGGATGGTTTCAAGCTTCTGCTTTTCTTTCTAACTAGAATATGGAGAACAATAGGTGTTTGTGAATCTCAAACACTCAGCTCCCTTCTTTTTCTGTCCAGGAAGTTTGAAACAAGCGGGCACCAGAGTGTCTCTGTGTGTGTACACGTGCGCATGCGCACACGTGCAACTATGCGTGTGTGTCTGCGCACAATGTCCAGGGCACATTAGTGCCCCACCCCCGCCCCACCTGTGTTAAGGGAAGTGTGTCAGCAACTCTCCTGCGAGTTCCCTTGGTTTGAACTTGAATTTATCTAAGCACACCAAGTTTAGAGAATTGTCAGGTTCAAATATGCCCCGTCTCTGAGGCTAAGCTGCAGCTTAGTTCACACATTTCAACATTTTCCATGTGGATGCCGCAAAGGTTGCCTGGAATTTGGAGATAAGCCTAGGATTAGTCCTGCTTTAAAGTCATCATGAAGCCTTGTTAAAGGCCTCAAGTTAAGTTGTTAAATGTATTTCTGAGAGCTTACTGGGAAAGAAAAAAATGCTAACTTTGGTGAGCTTCAGACAGCAAAAACTGTGTTGGCTTTAAAATTTTACCTGCAGGCCTACACCTTCCTGTTTTTATAGACAGTAGGCTTACATTTTGAGGCTAAAACAACACTCTGTTTACCAAGCTCACTGCAGAAAATATCTAAACCAAGAAGTGCTCACATGTTCCTTTTATTTTTTTAATGGATTTTGATAACTAGGTCAACTGGATAAATCCAAGCTGATTTTAAAAAATCATTTTGCAATATTTATAACAATTCTATAATTTGAAAATACTTTATCATTTTTCTCTATTGATATGAAACCAGTTTTAAAGAAGTCGCAATCAGAATGATTCTGGAACTATGAATTCCAAGGGATATTACAGTCATGCTATTAACATGGCTACCGTGTTGGCTCTAGTTTTTCAGATGTAGCTGTTCTATACCTGGAAGACATAAAATAGAAAGCAGTAATGTCTGATTAAGTCTTACCAAAATATTATCACCTGTAGCTAAAGGACATTAGAGAATCAGAGAGCTGTAGGGCAAAGGTGTTAAAATGCATAGTAAACAGACCTGGAGCTAGAATGTATTTCTGAAAATAAACATGAAGTGTAATGTTTCAGAAATAATTTCCTGAAGGAGAACAAAACATCCCCTATATTTTCTTGTACTTTATAATTTGTCTGCTGCTAAGTCACTTCAGTCGTGTCCGACTCTGTGTGACCCCATAGACAGCAGCCCACCAGGCTCCCCCATCCCTGGGATTCTCCAGGCAAGAACACTGGAGTGGGTTGCCATTTCCTTCTCCAATGCATGAAAGAGAAAAGTGAAAGTGAAGTCGCTCAGTCTGTCCGACTGTTAGTGACCCCATGGACTGCAGCCCACCAGGCTACTCCGTCCATTGGATTTTCCAGGCAAGAGTACTGGGGTGGGGTGCCATTGCCTTCCCTGAATTTGTCTAGAATACTTGATTTTTAAAGAATTGGTGGGGAAAAAACCTTCTGANGTCGCTCAGTCTGTCCGACTGTTAGCGACCCCATGGACTGCAGCCCACGAAGCTACTCCGTCCATTGGATTTTCCAGGCAAGAGTACTGG
Source organism: Oreotragus oreotragus (assembly GCA_006410675.1). Lineage (NCBI taxonomy): Eukaryota > Metazoa > Chordata > Mammalia > Artiodactyla > Bovidae > Oreotragus > Oreotragus oreotragus. Next base: position 125,757 of record SJYX01024076.1, on the reverse strand, counting down.
GGTGGGGTGCCATTGCCTTCCCCGAATTTGTCTGGAATACTTGATTTTTAAAGAATTGGTGGGGGAAAAACCTTCTGATTTCTGAGTTATACCAAAAAAATAAAAAAATATAATAAGTATTAAAACTATGGATATAAATCATATCTAACTAATAAGCAGAGAAAACTTCTTTGTCTTTGAGGTCCTGTAAATATGAGATGACTGGGGATATCTTCCTCCTCTTCTAATAGTAAAAACAGTCCTGAATGAGTTTTGATGAACATTAAGGTCACAGACATAATTTAGGAAGATAATATGCTCTGTTTATCCTCTTTGTGTTTAAATTCTAAAATTTATATTTTTTTCCTCAATATCTATAAAACTACCTACTTATTGGTAAAACTTTATTTTTTTAGTGTTAATGCAGTACAAATTTTTCTATCATGTTACAAATGACTACAATTTGCCTTCATATGCCTTCTATGAAGGGAGGACTCTGATTGCACCTGGGGATGGTGAGGGGACAGATAGATGTGTGGGTGGATGGATGGACAGATCGACAGAATGATTGACTGAGTTAATCTTGCAAAAATGATTTGATTAAATTGGGAGGATCGCATTACAAAAGTATGGAGAATATTGATGCTGTTTTTCAGGACAGCATTTGGTGAGGCGACTGAAGTGAGTTAGCAGCAGCAGCAGCAGCAGCAGCAAGCAGAAAGTGAGAACAGCTGCTCTCCTATGGAGCACAGTTCCTTTATCAGCCAGAGAGGTCTCCATCAAAACCTCCCTGGATAGCTTAGATAACTAAGAGTCACTTATCTGCATTTGTTAAAGAAATTTGAGACACCAAGAGGTTCATTTACCCAAAGTCATACAGTTCTTCATTGTCAGTATGAGGATGCTAACCTGTGTGTATTATGTTGATTTTCTAGATTTCCCACAATTCAGAAAGTGACAGTAATGCTTCTAAACACCAATGTTTTATCAGATGAGATTCTGTAATGGGAAACAAAAATTTGAAAGGAAGGTTTCTCCTATTCCATACACCAGGGATGCCCACGAACCCTAACATTCTATCAGATGGAATTCTGTAATCTGAAACAACAATTTGAAAGGAAGGTCTCTCCTATTTCATAACCTTTAGAATTATGATATAAAATAGTATTAAGGTATTTTTATCATGTCTTTCAAAATTTACTCCTACACATATCATCAGACTTGTGAAATGAAAAGCAATATTCCCTAAAACTTCCCCTTTTGAAAGTTTATTAATTTTAAAATAATACGTTCCACTTGATCACTCCTAGGAATAGAATAACTAAAGGAAAGATTTACGAAAGCATTAAAATAATTGTTAGGGGAAGCACACTGACTGAAACTGCCAGGCACCACAGTAAGTAACCATTTACATGAGTTATTTTACAACAGGAGGTCTTGGTAAGGAACATGGAGTTAATGACACCACCAACCAGAAGAGTTAGGGAAAGGTCAAAAGGAAACACCACGTGTCTGACTGCCTCCCAGAATCCTTCTTGCTGGCATCCATCTTGGCTGAACAAGGGGTGCACCACCGGGAAGGACTCTGAGTCAGAATGATTGGCTAAAGACAACCTGGAAACTAATCCCATCACCATAAAACCCGAGACTGCAAGCCACNCATCCCTGAGATTCTCCAGGCAAGAACACTGGAGTGGGTTGCCATTTCCTTCTCCAATGCATGAAAGAGAAAAGTGAAAGTGAAGTCGCTCAGTCTGTCCGACTGTTAGTGACCCCATGGACTGCAGCCCACCAGGCTACTCCGTCCATTGGATTTTCCAGGCAAGAGTACTGGGGTGGGGTGCCATTGCCTTCCCTGAATTTGTCTAGAATACTTGATTTTTAAAGAATTGGTGGGGAAAAAACCTTCTGATTTCTGAGTTATACCAAAAAAATTAAAAAATATAATAAGTATTAAAAATATGGATATAAATCATATCTAACTAATAAGCAGAGAAAACTTCTTTGTCTTTGAGGTCCTGTAAATATGAGATGACTGGGGATATCTTCCTCCTCTTCTAATAGTAAAAACAGTCCTGAATGAGTTTTGATAAACATTAGGGTCACAGACATAATTTAGGAAGATAATATGCTCTGTTTATCCTCTTTGTGTTGAAATTCTAAAATTTCTATTTTTTTCCTCAATATCTATAAAACTACCTACTTATTGGTAAAACTTTGTTTGTTTTTTTTTAGTGTTAATGCAGTACAAATTTTTCTATCATGTTACAAATGACTACAATTTGCCTTCATATGCCTTCTATGAAGGGAGGACTCAGATTGCACCTGGGGATGGTGAGGGGACAGATAGATGTGTGGGTGGATGGATGGACAGATAGACAGAATGATTGTAAAAATTATTTGATTAAATTGAGAGGATCGCTTCACAAAGTATGGAGAATATTGATGCTGTTTTTCAGGACAGCATTTGGTGAGGCGACTGAAGTGACTTAGCAGCAGCAGCAGCAGCAGCAGCAGGCAGAAAGTGAGAACAGTTGCTCTCCTACGGAGCACAGTTCCTTTAACAGCCAGAGAGGTCTCCATCACAACCTCCCTGGATAGCTTAGATAACTAAGAGTCACTTATCTGCATTTGTTAAAGAAATTTGAGACACCAAGAAGTTCATTTACCCAAAGTCATACAGTTCTTCATTGTCAGTATGAGGATGCTAACCTGTGTGTATTATGTGGATTTTCTAGATTTCCCACAATTCAGAAAGTGACAGTAATGCTTCTAAACACCAATGGTTTATCAGATGAGATTCTGTAATGGGAAAAAAAAAAAAATTTGAAAGGAAGGTTTCTCCTATTCCATACACCAGGGATGCCCACGAACCCTAACATTCTATCAGACGGAATTCTGTAATCTGAAACAACAATTTGAAAGGAAGTTCTCTCCTATTTCATAACCTTTAGAATTATGATATAAAATAGTATTAAGGTATTTTTATCATGTCTTTCAAAGTTTACTCCTACACATATCATCAGACTTGTGAAATGAAAAGCAATATTCCCTAAAACTTCCCCTTTTGAAAGTTTAATAATTTTAAAATAATACTTTCCACTTGATCACTCCCAGGAATAGAATAACTAAAGGAAAGATTTACGAAAGCATTAAAATAATTGTTAGGGGAAGCACACTGACTGAAACTGCCAGGCACCACAGTAAGTAACCATTTACATGAGTTATTTTACAACAGGAGGTCTTGGTAAGGAACATGGAGTTAATGACACCACCAACCAGAAGAGTTAGGGAAAGGTCAAAAGGAAACACCACGTGTCTGACTGCCTCCCAGAATCCTTCTTGCTGGCATCCATCTTGGCTGAACAAGGGGTGCACCACCGGGAAGGACTCTGAGTCAGAATGATTGGCTAAAGACAACCTGGAAACTAATCCTATCACCATAAAACCCGAGACTGCAAGCCACATGGCAGAGCTGTTCCCCTTACCCTACTGCTTCCCCCCACACACCCACTACCCCTGGGCACCCTTTCCCAATAAAATCTCTTGCTTTATCAGCACATGTGTTCCTTGGACAATTTATTTCCAAGCGTTAGACAAGAGCCCAGTTTCAGACTCTGGAAGGGGTCCCCCTTTCTGCAACATAATGATTCTCCTTCACAATGTCCACTAGGAAAGTCAAAATCACCACCACACTCCCAGCTAATACTGTTTGTGTTCTTTCACTTCATGAAAAGCAATGACATTGACCATCCTGAACACACTTCTTTTCTAGGAACGTGCTATGTAGAAGAGATTATCCATCAGAGTTGCTACTACAGAGAGATTCAAAAATCAGGACCACTCTTTTCTCCCTCTTTAAGGACTTTCCATTGGAAAGTATCTTTGAGAAATATTCAACAAAAAAATTCTCTACAAACCACGATTTACTGCTAGCAAGTGTTTCCTCTCTATTACCCTCAGGTCAAAATTGTGTCGTTGGGCATACTTTACCAAGACAAAGCTAATTATGTAGAAAATTCTCTGCAGGTATCTCTTATTTCTCTTGGTACCAAAAAATATCATTTATTTGGTGATGTACCTACCATCCCAGATCTTTACTCCCTTTTTCATTCTTTTATTTAAAAGCAAAATTTTATCTTTAACACACGAAATGTGCATTTTTAGCCTGAGGTAATAATGACCACTTTGAAACAAGGAGCCTCAATTAAAAAAAAAAAAAAAAGAAGAAGTTTCTGTGTTATTTAAATTAATTTAATGAGTACATTTAATTTTAAGTACTTTTAGATACTTATTTAACACATATTTACCTAAGAAATGCAAAGCAAAAGGTACTTTGAAATCAACCTGAATTACCAAGTTGGTAGTTTAGTATTTAACAGAACAACAGACAACTTTCTTTTGTCACATAAACTTCAACACATACAAATAGACCACAAATCCTGAATCAGTATTTGAAGTGAATCATTGCAGAAATAACACTGTGGAAACCTCAAAGCTAACACACCAAGTGGTTTTAATTTATAGCATTTTTAAGTACTACGAAGAACAGTTTTCTGTGTGCAAATGAAAATTTCCAAACTTCAATTAATTCATACAAACTTAAGATGCATTCTCTTGTAAGACAGAGGAAAAACGGACAAACTTGTCTACTGCCATTCTTAAACACACACAGTTTATCGTTAAACTAAACTCCTTCATGCAAAGAAACAGAAGGTAGATGAATATCTTTAGAAAAAGTTTCTGATGTCCACCAGCCAAGATAGAAAGATTTTACTTATCCTGTAGTATTAGGAATTCCTGTAGTTAGAGCAAATATGATTTATCAAATCCTAAACTCAAGAAACTTTCTATAATTGTATTCCCCTGACTTACAAACCAAACTGTGTTCATCAGAATAGTAAAAAACAGTAAAACAATGCTAAATTTTCTAATACTCTGCACTCCAGGCCTTTTTGCTGTTATTGTTCAGATACAATAAAATAGCTAAAATCGCCAAGTCAAAATATTTCTTTGTGTTACTTACCATTTTGTATTTATGAAATAACAGAAGCACAGCCTGGAGAAACCATCTTGCTAGTAAACAACAGAGCAAATCTTTCTCAGAAATGGGAACAGGTTTTACGGTTCTACTGGAATATATCACCATTCATATGTACTCACCATATTTCACAGTGTTTTTTTCTAAAGCTGAAGATAGAACTTTAGGCATTCTGCCAACACCTGTCTAATTCACAACAGAAATGCAATGCAAATTTCTTACAGATACCCCAAATGATGCCAATAACTTATCCATTTCATTTTGCATTTGGCCAGCATTTTACAAAATCACATCACCACAGCATAGACAAAACTTCATAATCACCTTTCAGATAGAATCAGCAAGAAGCCAATGTAATAATCCTCTGCCTTATTTTAAAAGCCGGTAACAATTATGCAAGTGATAATAGAATCACATAAAATGGTATCAACAGTGACTTACCTCTATCACTGAAGTCATCAACCAGGATGATTTCTGCGATCAGACTCTCCGGGGTTCGGTTGATGATGCTGTGTATGGTCCGGAGGAGGGAAGTCCAGCCTTCGTTATGGAATGGGATAATGATGCTGGTGTTTGGCAGCCTTTCCAGGTACATCTTGTGCTTACAGCTGGAGTTGAAAGAGGAGGGCAAGGCTATGTTAGATGCAAAACGGTAGTACATTTTATATTGCAATTGACTCACTGTGTTATCAGACAACTGTGAAAATTAGACTTTGTCTAATGATTTCTCAGACAGAGCTTCTCCATCGTTATAGCTACTCTACCCATTCTTGGGATTTGTTAATGATTCCCTTTCACATCCACTCTCTTTTTTTGTTTTTTTGAACGTGTCAATTTCACATTTATTCAGGTACAGATAATGTGGCTCGACTCAACAAGGTTAAATAATAAGAAGCTCTATTGTACTATAAAACCAGACAAATAGTTTGTTCCAGTGATTCTGAGTTTATTTTGCCATAATTTCCTCAGCTACGCCCTCCTTTGTATACTGACTTCATCTATGCTTTTCTATACCAGTGGCTCAAAAAGAAGGTAAGAATTGCACTGAAATGTCATGCTCTTCTTAATATATATTTTCTCTATTGCGATCTAATAGTAATGAGGACAAATTTTATGTATTAACATCATTTCCATTGAGCACATGGTTAATGTCTGGGTGGATTTCTGGGAAGTTTTGGAAGAAGTTTAACTTCTGTAATATTTATGCCCAAATAATCAGTTAAAGTTGGTTATTGCCTCCATGGCTGGGCAGTGTTTAAGGCTCTAGGGGAGAAAAGAGACTTAAAGTGAAAGAAGTGAAAATTTAATCTTAAATAATCACATACTGATGCAACCTCACAGTTGAGACTACAGTGAAATTCAAATCATGACACTATGACATTCGTTATGAGAACTATACAGATCTCATATTTCTGTTATCACTGTGAAGTAATCTGAGATGTCAAACAGGAAGTAGGTCTTAACTCTGGGCATAGTTACAAGCAATTTAGTATATGTCATGGCTATGCTTTCAATATTCTTGATTTATTTAAGTAATTTATAAATAGGGCAGAAAACTGGGTCTCAAGTCTCATTTAATTTTTAGTTCAGCATTGGTCATATTTGCCCAAGCTTTATGAAGGATAATGAATTCACTTGTTGGTGAAACATTTGAGTTACTTCAAAAATAATACAGAACGAAATTTTAATCAATTATCAAAATTCAGTGATTTTCCTGATATGGACAACCTGAAGACAAAAGAGAGAGCAAAAATCTGGAAACAGACAGTTTTTGCTTAAAAGTAAGAACATCTAATAATTTGTCTTTTGCCAGAAATGGCTACTATTTAATTTAGATGAGAAAACAAAACAAAGTATAAATTTTGAAGCATGCATAGATTCTACCAGTATGCATAGAAACATACCAGAATATTCAAGACATTATCTACAATATGTTCTGAGTTAATTATTTCAATACTTTATTTTACTATGATCTCAATAGGATAACTTAAATATCACTGTGGATATAAAACAGATCTTGTCTTACAGCTTCAGATGATAGAATATTAGTATAATGCAATTAAAGAAAAAATTAACTATCCTGGAAGTTACAATAAAATGACATATTTTTAGACAAATAATTTAAATATTAAAATATAGACATTTCTTTCTATCTTGTCACTTTATTATCACTTTATTTGATCTCAGATTTTAAAATTTGTAAAAATATTTATAAAAATGGTAGATTTTGATGTTTTCAAATACAATTGAGAGAACTAGGAAAAAACCATCAAAATGATACCATGAAATGGGCATAAAAGCCCTATAAAAGACATGCTCCTTAAAGAACCAGGGTTCCCTGGTGGTTCAGTTGTAAAGAATCTGCCTGCAATGCAGGAGACCCATGTTTGATCCCTGGGTCAGGAAGATCCCCTGGAGGAAGGAATGGCAACCCATTCCAGTATTCTGACCTGGAGAACTCCATGGATAGAGAAGCCTGGCAGGTTAAAGTTCATGGGGTCGCAGTCAAACATGAGACTTTCACAAAGAAACATATTCCTTGAGGGATAACATAAAATGATTTTAAAGAACAATATATGAAACATACATGTCAGTGATTTCCAAGAGGATAGTGAGATGGGTGCTTTCACATATAATGAACAAAGATGGAAAAGAGTGCTAAAGGAATTCAGTGCATCTTATCATAATTACAGAGTTATCCATTCAACAAACCCAAAGACCTGAGACAAAGGTGTTTTCCTATACCAACATTCAGTTCAGTTCACTCAGTCATGTCTGACTGTTTGTGACCCTATGGACTGCAGCACGCTAGGCTCCCCTGTCCATCACCAACTCCGGAAATTCACTCAAAATCATGCCCATCGAGTCAGTGATGCCATCGAACCATTTCATACTCTGTCGGCCCCTTCTCCTCCTGCCTTCAATCTTGCCCAGCATCAGGGTCTTTTCCAGTGAGTCAGTTCTTCACATCAGGTGGCCAAAGAATTGGAGCTCCATTTGAATGCAGAGTTCCAAAGAATAGCAAGGAGAGATAAGAAAGCATTCCTCTGCAATCAATGCAAAGAAATAGAAGAAAACAATAGAATGGGGAAGACTAGAGATCTCTTCAAGAAAATTAGAGATACCAAGGGCACATTTCATGCAAAGATGGGCTCATGTCCTTTCATGCAATAAAGGACAGAAATGGTAGGGACCTAACAGAAGCAGAAGATATTAAAAAGAGGTGGCAAGAATACACAGAAGAACTG
>SJYX01024076.1:87876-115873 GCA_006410675.1 Oreotragus oreotragus | reverse complement strand
AAAAAAAAAAAAAAAGGGGAAATAAAAAAAAAAAAAAAAAAAAAAAAAAAAAAAAAAAGAGATCAGTCCTGGGTGTTCATTGGAAAGACTGATGTTGAAGCTGAAACTCCAATACTTTGGCCACCTAATGTGAAGAGCTAACTCATTGGAAAAGACCCTAATGCTGGGATAGATTGAAGGCAGGAGGAGAAGGGGATGACAGAGGATGAGATGGTTGGATGGCATCACCAACTCAACGGGCATGGGTTTGGGTGGACTCCAGGAGTTGATGATAAACAGGGAGGCCTGGTGTGCTGCGATTCATGGGGTCACAAAGAGTCGGACATGACTGAGCGACTGAACTGAACTGAACTTCAGCATCAGTCCTTCCAATAAATATTCAGGACTGCTTTTCTTTATGATTGATTGGTTGGATCTCCTTGCAGTCCAAGGGACTCTCCAGAGCCTTATCCAACACCACAGTTCAAGAGCATCAACTCTTTGACACTCACCGTTTTTTATGGTCCAACTCTCACATGCATATGTGACTACTGGAAAAACCATAGCTTTAATTACACAGGCCTTTGTTGGTAAATTAATGTCTTTTTTTTTTTTTAATATGCTGTCTATATTGGTCATAGCTTTTCTTCCAAGGAGCAAGTGTCTTTAATTTCATGGCTCCAATCACCATCTGCTGTGATTTTGGAGCTCCAGAAAATAAAATCTGTCACTGTTTCCATTGTTTCCCTATCTATTTGCCGTGAAGTAATAGGACTGGATGCCATGATCTTAGATTTTTTAATGTTGAGTTTTGTAATATTGATATTCAGGGTATCAGTATATCAAAACATCAAATATTAATATATCAAAATATCAAAACATCCAATATTAACATATCAAAATATCAAAGCATCATGCCTAACACTGATCTGGGAATGTAACTGATATTCCCAAGAGGAAAATTATTCTTTTAACATTTAGAGGAGAAACTGTACACATTGCTTGCTTGTTTTTTAAATAAGAGCTGTATTTAGACTAATACACTATTGCAGGGTTTCCAACCCCTGGGCCATGGACCAGTTCATGTTAGGAACCCAGCTGCACAGCAGGAGAAGAGCAGTGGGCAAGTGAAGCTTCTTTTGTATTTATAGCTGCTCCCCATTGTTTGCATGACCTTCTGAGCTCTACCTCCTCTCAGATCAGCAGTGGCATTAGATTTTCATAGGAGCACAGACCCTACTGTTCCTGAATCATTCCAAAATAATCTCCCTCATGTCATCTATGGAAAAATTGTCTTCCGTGAGACCAATCTCTGGTGCCAAAAAGTTTGGGGGCTGCAAAGCAATCAATAGGCTTTGGGATTTAAAGATATGTTTAACAAGTATATATAATCCATTTAGAAAAATAGGCAGACTTGTGAGGATGGAAGACTGATCATGGGCAAAAAAGCCTTTGTGCATAAAAATATTTTAAGTAATTTCTATATAAGGGATGTGAAAGTACCTTTCTGTTCATTTGTGTGTTCAGTTCATGATGATTTGCTATTGGCTTACTCTTAGCCAGGATGCAAAGTGGAGATAAAACAGAGAATGAACCCCGGTTTCTGACTTTAAGATATTTATGTTATAATAGGAGATATAGACTGGTAAAAGGCAAAGATTTAAAGGGGAATTGATATGTAGATGTGTACAAGCATTTGAGAGTGGGGCCCCTGAATCAATTCATAAAGTACTGCAGAAACGCAAGTGAGAGTTAAAAGGGGCTTGCAAAAGACCAGCTTGAGATATATTTAGGAAAATAATTGACATGACTTAGTAACTGTCTAGGAGAAACAGTTATGGAGGACCCCCACGTTTTGGACATGGGCAACTGATGTATGAAATACAGATGGAGATAAGAACACAGTGCGTGAGGGACATTTGAGGGCTCCAAGACTTGAGGGTAAAGATGAATTCAATTTTGACCACATTAAGTTTGAAGTGTCTAAATGATATCGAGTTGAACATGAAAATAGATCCTTTGCTCCCTGTCCTGCTTGCTCATTTCTGTTCTCTTCCAGCCTTAAAAGACTCTAATTCTTTCAATTCTAGTATATGAGAGACAGCAAAAGAGACACAGATGTAAAGAACAGACGTTGGACTCTGGGAGAAGGTGAGGGTGGGATGATTTGAGAGAATAGCATTGAAACATGTATATTATCCTATGTGAAATAGAACATCAGTCCAGGTTTGATGCATGAGACAGGGCTCAGGGCTGGTACACTGGGATGAACCTGAGGGATGGGATGGGGAGGGAGGTGGGAGGGAGGGTCAGAATGGGGAACACATGTACACTCAGGGCTGATTCATGTCAGTGTATGGCAAAAATCACCACAATATTGTAAAGTAACTAGCCTCCAATTAAAATAATTTAAAAAAGATCCTAAGGAATGAGATTCACTCAGCAACTCAACCTAACTCCTGACTTATGCTCTCCTGAACACGCATTATGCTGTGTCTAACCTGCTGATTCTTTTCCTAGATAAAAAGAAGTAAGGATGAAGAATAAAGTAGCTAAAAAATGACTAGCTCTCTACCCCAGCAACCCCTTTAGTAACCCTGCAGGCAGATCATGCAGGCAAGATAATATCAGAAGAGATGTTCACGCAATGGAGAATGATCAGAACCCAACATCCTGCTCTGATAGATTCACTGAGATTCTTCCCCATTTCCCCCTTTAAAACTGGTCATGGCCAAGCAGAATCTTCAGAGTTGATCTCTGGACAAATCCACCTTCTCCTCAGATTGTTGGCTTTTCTGATTAAGGCACCTTTCCTGTTTATTCACACTTGCCTCTCAAATGATTGGCTTTTGAGCGACTGAACCTGAGTTCAGTAACAGACATAGCAGTGGTATATGACATACACAATTAGCTCTCTGTGTATGTATGTGTGTGTATGTGTATCTATCATCTATGTGTCTGCTACCTATCATCTATCTATTATCTAACTATTTATCATCTATCATCCATGCATCTATCCATCTATCTATTCATCCATTTATCCATCCATCCATCCATCCATTCATCTATCATCCCTCTGTTTATCTAACATCCATCCATCCATCTATCTATCTATCTATTTATCATCTATCTATAGCTCAAATAAAGATCTGATTTACTGGAAGCACAAGTTGATGAGTAACAGCTCCAGCACTGATGCGAGAGCATCACCACTGTCTCTACAGCATCACCATACTAGCACTTGCCAAGTAGGTCTTACCATAAGTATCAGCAGACAGTCAACTGAGTGCTTCTTCTCATCTCTGATAAAAGGCAGATCAAAAGTTCAGAGGCAAATGAATGCCGTAGAGCAAATGTCAGCCAATGAAGTTGGGGAAAAAGCAGTTCGATAGTGAAGCATCTCTGAGGTGTTTTCTGTATCATCGCCATGGGTTTTCCAGCAAGATGGTGCCTCAGGTGCCCACAGGGATAAGCATCAGGATGGGGATCTTTGACTGGCTTATTTCCCTTCCCTGTCTTACCTCTTCACCCTCCTTGCCAAAGTATACTCTGTGATGATCTCTTTAAAACTACTGCAGTCAAATTGTGTCTGAGAATCTACTTTAGGGGAAACCAATCTGAAATAATCAGCCTGCCAAACACAGAAGACTTGGGGTTGATCCTGGGTCAGGAACATCCCCTGGAGGAGGAAATGGAAACTCGCTCCAGCATTCTTGTCTGGAATTCCATGGACAGAGGAGCCTGGCAGGCTACAGTCCATGGGGTCACAAAGGGTTGGACGTGACTGAGCATGTACCTGTATTACATTAAATATAGCCTTAATCTAATAAGTAGACTATTAGTAATAAAGTTACCTTCTTTACATAGATGCCTGTAATTTTTTTCAGTGAGACTACACTAAAAACTCACTTATTATAATTATTCCTCACATATTGAAAAATCACATTTTATAGACTAGACTATTGAGGTTTAAATGTAGCTTTGCCACTTGTGTGAAAATGGGTCAGTTATTTAACTTCTATAAGACTAGTTTCCTCACGTGTAACAATATAAAAGCAAAAAATCATAATTTATTCATAATTTGTGAAAGATAATTAAATTAGATAATCCATACAAAGCATTCAGTACAGTATTATATTTGATAATAGTTTTTAAAAATTATATGTTGCTGTTATTATTGCTTTTTAAAAAAATATTTCTTTTTGATGTGGAATTGAATTTGTTCTCATATTGCTTCTTTTTCGTGTTTTGGTTGTTTGGCCATGAGGAATGTGGAATCTTAGTTCCTGGCCAGATATTGAACCCACATCCCCTACATTGGAAGGTTAAGTCTTAACCACTGTATCATCAGGGAAGTCCACATTGTTTTAACAGCTGTTATTTTATCTGTCAAGTCCTCTGTGAAAGACACTAGGAAATAAGGAGAGACACGAACTGCATGAGAGAAAGTGAGAGACACATGATAAAAAGATGAATAAATTACAGTTTCCTCCCTTAAGAATTCACAGACCAGTGGACAGATGCATAAAATGATTAGACTCAAATGAGACAAGGGACATAATTGACAGCACAGAGGCACTCTAGAGCCCATGGGAAGCATGACCAACTTGGTCTGAAAGAACTAGGAATGTCTTTATAGATGAGTCTGTATGTGGAAAACAGATCGTGGAGGATCTTGAAAGTGATTCTAAGAAATCTGGACATTAGCCCGCAGTCAATGGGAAGTATTTCTCATACTGTTAATGATGGGGAAGACAGGATAATGTTTATAATTCCTCTGACATCTGGGTAAATGATGACAGCAAAGATGAAAGGAAGAAAGTTTGGAGATTGTAATAGCTTGGGCAAAAATAATGAGGGTGCTGATCTGATTTTTACTCTAAGGAAAGCCAGCCTGTTTGTGGTGGTGCCTGAACTGATTAAATTATATTTAGTCATCCCAGCATTTCAGCTGCTCCAAAGGAAATTGAATTCACTCTCAAAGTCAGCCATCGCATTGGCTAAGCTATTGTTCAGATGACTGCTTCTCATTATTACTAGAAATATTGAAGCATATCCAGAATTTTGTTAAGAATCTGCAACCTGTGTATTTTAGATTTAANTTATTGCTTTTTTAAAAAATATTTCTTTTTGATGTGGAATTGAATTTGTTCTCATATTGCTTCTTTTACGTGTTTTGGTTGTTTGGCCATGAGGAATGTGGAATCTTAGTTCCTGGCCAGATATTGAACCCACATCCCCTACATTGGAAGGTTAAGTCTTAACCACTGTATCATCAGGGAAGTCCGCATTGTTTGAACAGCTGTTATTTTATCTGTCAAGTCCTCTGTGAAAGACACTAGGAAATAAGGAGAGACACGAACTGCATGAGAGAAAGTGAGAGACACATGATAAAAAGATGAATAAATTACAGTTTCCTCCCTTAAGAATTCACAGACCAGTGGACAGATGCATAAAATGATTAGACTCAAATGAGACAAGGGACATAATTGATAGCACAGAGGCACTCTAGAGCCCATGGGAAGCATGACCAACTTGGTCTGAAAGAACTAGGAATGTCTTTATAGATGAGTCTGTATGTGGAAAACAGATCGTGGAGGATCTTGAAAGTGATTCTAAGAAATCTGGACATTAGCCCGCAGTCAATGGGAAGTATTTCTCATACTGTTAATGATGGGGAAGACAGGATAATGTTTATAATTCCTCTGACATCTGGGTAAATGATGACAGCAAAGATGAAAGGAAGAAAGTTTGGAGATTGTAATAGCTTGGGCAAAAATAATGAGGGTGCTGATCTGATTTTTACTCTAAGGAAAGCCAGCCTGTTTGTGGTGGTGCCTGAACTGATTAAATTATATTTAGTCATCCCAGCATTTCAGCTGCTCCAAAGGAAATTGAATTCACTCTCAAAGTCAGCCATCGCATTGGCTAAGCTATTGTTCAGATGACTGCTTCTCATTATTACTAGAAATATTGAAGCATATCCAGAATTTTGTTAAGAATCTGCAACCTGTGTATTTTAGATTTAACTTCAAAGTCAAGCTGGGAATGGGAAATTTGTGAAATTAGAAGACAGTGTGGCAACATGGAACTGTGTTGAAGAAATAAGTAAAAGGAAGTCAGACAATTTATATGTTTATATATAGGTAGCAAATTTATGAAAAGAAAATAGGGATAATTTAAAACTGTTGTATTAAGTTTATAGGACTACAGGTGAAAAAACCTGTTATTGTATTTCATATTGTGTATTATTTTAAAATAAGTCTTTTCATAAAATTAACTTGGAGAGTAATAACGGCTCAGAAATGAGGACATCTCTTTAAGTGATACTTTATCTAAGTGAATGGAAAAATAAATCTTTAAATTTAAACGTATCAAAGAGACAAAAGAAATAAATTCTTAGGCTACTTGTGAGAAATGACAAATCTTAAAGACATTTTTTAAAAGGTGATTAAAAACCAGTCGGTAAACATTCTGCTAAACCATTCACAATAATGAAAATAAAACTGAATAGAATATTTCTCACACTCTTCTGTTTTCACAAACAGAGCATATATGTTTTCTGATATTCACTATTGACATTTAATAACCGGGCAATTTAAAGATATATTTAGTTTAACAATAGGCTTTATTATAAACATACTTAACCACCATTCTTTTATAATTACATTAATTTATCTTTGCAATTTCACTGGTTTCACAAAAAGTGGTTCTTTCACAAATAGGAATAAGCCAATTAAAAAAAAATTAGAGATATGTGATTTAAGTACCTGACTTATTTGTGATTTTTTTTTTTAAATGAGACAAGGGACATAATTGATAGCACAGAGGCACTCTAGAGCCCATGGGAAGCATGACCAACTTGGTCTGAAAGAACTAGGAATGTCTTTATAGATGAGTCTGTATGTGGAAAACAGATCGTGGAGGATCTTGAAAGTGATTCTAAGAAATCTGGACATTAGCCCGCAGTCAATGGGAAGTATTTCTCATACTGTTAATGATGGGGAAGACAGGATAATGTTTATAATTCCTCTGACATCTGGGTAAATGATGACAGCAAAGATGAAAGGAAGAAAGTTTGGAGATTGTAATAGCTTGGGCAAAAATAATGAGGGTGCTGATCTGATTTTTACTCTAAGGAAAGCCAGCCTGTTTGTGGTGGTGCCTGAACTGATTAAATTATATTTAGTCATCCCAGCATTTCAGCTGCTCCAAAGGAAATTGAATTCACTCTCAAAGTCAGCCATCGCATTGGCTAAGCTATTGTTCAGATGACTGCTTCTCATTATTACTAGAAATATTGAAGCATATCCAGAATTTTGTTAAGAATCTGCAACCTGTGTATTTTAGATTTAATTTCAAAGTCAAGCTGGGAATGGGAAATTTGTGAAATTAGAAGACAGTGTGGCAACATGGAACTGTGTTGAAGAAATAAGTAAAAGGAAGTCAGACAATTTATATGTTTATATATAGGTAGCAAATTTATGAAAAGAAAATAGGGATAATTTAAAACTGTTGTATTAAGTTTATAGGACTACAGGTGAAAAAACCTGTTATTGTATTTCATATTGTGTATTATTTTAAAATAAGTCTTTTCATAAAATTAACTTGGAGAGTAATAACGGCTCAGAAATGAGGACATCTCTTTAAGTGATACTTTATCTAAGTGAATGGAAAAATAAATCTTTAAATTTAAACGTATCAAAGAGACAAAAGAAATAAATTCTTAGGCTACTTGTGAGAAATGACAAATCTTAAAGACATTTTTTAAAAGGTGATTAAAAACCAGTCGGTAAACATTCTGCTAAACCATTCACAATAATGAAAATAAAACTGAATAGAATATTTCTCACACTCTTCTGTTTTCACAAACAGAGCATATATGTTTTCTGATATTCACTATTGACATTTAATAACCGGGCAATTTAAAGATATATTTAGTTTAACAATAGGCTTTATTATAAACATACTTAACCACCATTCTTTTATAATTACATTAATTTATCTTTGCAATTTCACTGGTTTCACAAAAAGTGGTTCTTTCACAAATAGGAATAAGCCAATTAAAAAAAAATTAGAGATATGTGATTTAAGTACCTGACTTATTTGTGATTTTTTTTTTTTTCTGAAAGAGACATCTTACTGTTCATGCAACAATATCAACCTTTATATTGTGTTTAGGTAAACTTGCATTTAAAATTCTCAAAGCCTTCATATTTTCCTTGCTGCTGCTGCTGCTGCTAAGTCGCTTCAGTCATGTCCAACTCTGTGCGACCCCAGAGATGGCAGCCCACCAGGCTCCCCCATCCCAGGGATTCTCCAGGCAAGAACATTGGAGTGGGTTGCCATTTCCTTCTCCAATGCATGAAACTGAAAAGTGAAAGTGAAGTCGCTCAGTTGTGTCTGACTCTTAGCAACCTCATGGACTATAGCCTACCAGGCTCCTCCATCCATGGGATTTTCCAGGCAAGAGTACTGGAGTGGGGTGCCATTACCTTCTCCATCACATTTTCCTTACCATCATCTAAACACACTTTCTCATGCCTAAGGCTGAATATTTAGTTTTGGACACGTCAAAATCTGCATTTTAAAGATTCAAACACTCAGACTGCAAGATTTGAGTAGAACATTTGAATGAAAGCATTTGAACATTTTACTCCTTAGATCATTCCATTAGCTTATCTAAAGTTATTATTTTATTTTTTGTTTTATTGGATTTTTTTTCTATTTATATAAGTAGATCAGTCAGGATGTTATGCTATGGTAATAAATAACTTTCAATCCCAATGGCTCACAAAAATGAATATACTCTTTCTTTGAAGTCTCTGCCTGACGTCACTGGCACCAGTCAACATTTTGTCCATTGTCAATCACCGTGTCAGACATTAGTTAGAACAGTGCTGGGTC
This sequence comes from Oreotragus oreotragus, assembly GCA_006410675.1. Classification (NCBI taxonomy): domain Eukaryota; kingdom Metazoa; phylum Chordata; class Mammalia; order Artiodactyla; family Bovidae; genus Oreotragus; species Oreotragus oreotragus. The sequence goes on along the minus strand of SJYX01024076.1, from coordinate 106,987 downwards.
TCAAGCTGGAAGTTAAATGGTCTGTCTCTAAAATGACAGTTCCTTCTGCTTACAAATCGCTGGTCAGCACTAGTCACATGGCAGGAGGGCCCGGTAAGTGCAATCTTATATACAGTGAAGAATTATAGCCAGAAGTAGTTGAGATGAACATGACCATCTTAGTCTTCTATGTTCTTTCAAATAAAAAAGGAAATAGGAAAATGGAAACTGCCTGTTATATTACATTACATGGAAACATTAAAGAGATTCAATTTCTTCACAGACCAAAAAAGAAAAAAATGATCGCATATATTTAAGGTTTCTCATCTACAGAAGCATAGATGCAACCTCATTTTTAGAACTGCAACCACACTTAAGGTATCATCAACTTTAGTCCTTCATTTAATTGAAATTTGAGGCATTTAACAAAAATTATTTTAACAACCAAACAGGTAAAACAGTGTACTGGGTGAAGAGTGATAGAATTATGGGGCATTTGACCCAAAGAGTTTAAAATTTTTTGAAAGATATTTATAACTCACATAGCTGGGGAGTAGAGAGCAAAGAAATGGAAACCAACATTCTTCACTTCTGATTATATAATATTTTGGATATGCCATTCTATCACTGGCTTTTTAAGACATCTTTATATTAATCCAATCCATTAAATTATATAAATACTGTAATATTTTATAAGTGAGGTAGGCAATTACTCCATTAGATCAAACATTTTTGTGAAATGTGTAATCTATTATCCACAAATACTTCTGGAAGTAAGCCATTTAATAATATGTATAAAGAAATACCTATGACAAAATTTATGACAAATTATCATTTGAATACAGACTCTAAGAAGGCCTGGACAACTGAACCCTGGGCTGTCTGAACCACTAGATTACACTAGTAAGGCAAGGAAATAAGTAGGCATTGTGCCCCCTATATCTAATATTTCTTTATTAGTTTTGTACATTTTAATAAAAACAGAGAGCTTTGCAACTTACAGCTAATATTATTGCTGGTTAAGATTGTCACTGGGATTTCTTCTTTTAACCAAGATGGAGTAACATGGCAGAGGGTAGGGGGCTTCCCAGATGGCTCAGTGGTAAAGAATCCACCTGACAATGCAGGAGACACAGGAGACCAGGGTTTCATCCATGAGTCTGGAAGATCCCCTGGAATAGGAAATGGCAACCCACTCCAGTATTCCTGCTTGGAAAATGCCACGCATTACAAAGGAAACCTGGTGGGCTACAGTCCACGGGGTCGCAAAGAGTTGGATATGACTGCGTACAAGCACAATGGAGTAACATAGACATACTTATTCTTCCACTTGACCACTTAAACAGCTATATTAAAAATATGAATGGTTTTCAAGACATTGGCAAAAAATATATATATATATAAATAGAAATTCCTCAGAGAGAGGAAGCAAACATTTCCCTCTACTTATACGCCAGAGTGAAATTGTAGGCAACGCTGAAGTTAGGAGAAACTCAGGTCTACTCAGGTGATCTCCCTAAATGGTAGAGATGAAACCAACAATCTAGAATTATCAAAGTTTGTAAGAGTTTGCAGGAAGGAACAGTATAGAAAGAAAACCTAGGCAATCTACAGTGTCTCCTTGAATCTTCAGCAGAGTATAGATCAGCACATGTGTGTAAAGATATAACCTTGAACTGAGGAATGAAGCACCAGAAAAGATTAAAGGGATCAGTAACTCATATAGAGCATGAAATAATTCTTGTTCTCAGCAGGCATGATGAAAAAATTTGTATCTCAAGGAGAGTTGTGTAGAGTATTGGAAAAGGGGTTAGAAAGGATGCAGAATTAGTCCTAAAAACAGTTCCAGTTCAAAGAAAGCTTCAGTGCAATACTTAGCAGTATCAAACTGTTTCTAAGTAGCTACACTGTATCACAGGGAAAAGGCTCAGTTACACTTATAGGAATATCAAAATATTTTACACCCTAAAAATTAAAATTCAAACATCTGACAACCAGTAAAAACTACAAGCCATTCGAAGAAGCGAGAAAACAGGAACTCAAAATGAAACAGAAAACCACTAAGTGAAATTGGCACAAATATCAAGGATGATAGAATAAGCAATGATATTAAAGTAGTTATTATAGATGTTTCCCAAACATTCAAGAAGACAAAGGAATACTTGAACATACTGAAAGATACAGAGATGTTAAAAATAACCAAATATAACTTCTACAGATTAAAACTACAGTATCTGAGATGAAAAATACACTGGATAAAATTTAAGGCAGATTAGATATTGTGGATGAAAAGATCCATAAACTTGAAGACATGGAAAGAGGACTCTCCAAAATTAACAAAAAAGGATAAAAGAAATTCTTAACATGAAATGAATAGAGCATCAGCAGTGTGGAAAACTTCAAAAGGCCTAATATGTGTGTAATTAAAGTATCTGCAAGAGAAGGTAAAGGAGACACAGGAAGTATTTGAAGACAGATTTGAAAGTTTTTGAGATTTACTGAAAATGTGAAGCACCAAATAGGTGCTTCAAATAGGCCCATGTAATCTGGGCACAAGAAACATGGAGAAAGCTACATTAGCATCTCTCATAACTCAGTTTTTAAAAGTACTGATAAAGATACAATCTTGAAAGCAACCAGAGAGACACAGAAATAGAGAACAAACTTTTGATACAAAATAGAGAAGGGAAAGGGGGGATGAATTAAGAGATTGGAATTGATACACACACACACACACACACACACACACACACACACACTATTGATACTATGTATAAAATAGATAACCAATGAAACCTACTGTGTAGCATAGTGAACTCTACTCAGTGCTCTGAGATGACTTGAATGGGAAGGAAATCCAAAAAAGCAGGGGATATATGTCTACATATAGCTGATTCAGTTTGCTATACAGTAGAAACTAACACAATATTGTAAAGCAACTATAGCCCAATAGAAATTACATAAAAAATAAAATAAATAAAAGCAACCAGAGGGGTAAAAAAAAAAAGATACCTAAGTATGGAGGGAAACCGATAAGTGTGGAGCTATCACCGATAAGAGTGACAGCAAACTTCTCATTAAAAATAATTCAAGATAGAAAGATAGTGGGGGAACACTTTAAGTACAGAAAAGAAAATTTAAAAGAGGAGGAAAAAAGCAATCTAGTTTTCTTTAGTCAATGAAAATACACTTAAAAAACAAAGGTAAAATAAAAAATTTTCAAACATACAAATATTGAATTAGGCTTGGGTTTCTCTTGTGGCTCAGCTGGTAAAGAATCTGCCTGCAATGTGGGAGACCTGGGTTGGGACGATCCCGTGGAGAAAAGGCTACCAACTCCAGTAATCTGGCCTGGAGAATTCCATGGACTGTATAGTCCATGGGGTTGCAAAGAGTCAGACAGGACTGAGTAACTTTCATTTTCACTACATACATCAGGAGAACTCCACAAAAGTAAACATTGCAGGAAATTATATTATATTATAATTTAGAACAATTATATTAAGTGGAAATCTATATGTAGACAAAAACTAAAAGAATTAAAAGCAACATAAACAAATTTTGTGGGCACCCTTAGAGGGGCCACCACATGGCAGAAACTCTTATACTAAGCAGCTCTGCTGCACAAGTTCTGGGTCAGCAAATGCAACTAAGAGAGCCAGGGCTCAGTTCCCAACAATGCCCACAACAAAAAGGCAGGTCAACAAAGCTGGGCTTCAGTCACCCTGATATAGCTCAAGTTTATGGCAGAGATTCCGGGACAGACTAGTTTCCTCCTAAGGAACAAAATAAGTAAGTTACCACTTTTATTTTACGTAATTCCACTACTTCTCCTCAGGGAGGTTAGGCCAGATAATGAAACAAAAGGCATTCAAACAGGAAAGAAAGAATTAAAACTATTTCTACATGCATACGACATGACATTATATATTCTAAACAATACACACATGCAAACATACACTTGCATAAACATACATGCATACAAATTAAAATAATCTCAGTAAAGTTACAGAATACAAGCTCAAAATACAAAATCAAATATACTTCTTCAATTCAGCAATAAATAGGTTAAAATAAAATTAAGACAACTGTGTTATTTACAAGAAAAACATTTAACAAAACAAATTCAAACATATGCTGAAAACTGCAAATATTTATTGAAAGAAATTTTAGGGCCATCTAAATAAATGGAAACACATCCCAGGCTTTGGATCAGAAAACAATATCAAGATGGCAATATTCCCCAATGTACAGATTCAACACAATTCACATAAAAATCCCAGGTGTCTTTTTTTTTTGTGACAAATGGATTCTAAAATTCATTTGGTTATACTGTAATCCTGTTTATTTAACTTATATGCAAAGTATATCATCTGAAATGCTGGGCTGGTTGAATCACAAGCTGGAATCAATAACCCCAGATACGCAGATGATTCCACTATAATGACAGAAAGTGAAGAGGAACTAAAGTATCTTGATGAGAGTGATAGGGGAGGGCGAAAAAAATGGCTTAAAACTCAACTTTCAAAAAATTAAGATTATGGTATCTGGTCCCGTCATTTCATGGCAAATAGATGGGGAAGCAATGGAAACAGCGACAGACTTTATTTTCTTTGGCTACAAAATGACTTCGGATGGTGACTGCAGCCATGAAATTAATAAAAGTTGCTTGCTCCTTGGAAGAAAAGCTGTGACCAACTTAGACAGCACATTAAGCAGAGACATTACTGACAAAGCTATGGTTTTTCCAGTGGTCATGTATGGATGTGAGAGTTGGATAATAAAGAAAGCCGAGTGCCGAAGAATTGATGCTCTTGAAATGTGGTGCTGGAGAAAACTCTTGAGTCCCTTGGACAGCAAGGAGATCAAACCAATCAATCCTAAAGGAATCAACCCTGAATATTCATTGGAAGGGCTGATACTGAAGCTCCAATACTTTGGTCACCTGATGTGAAGAGTCAACTCATTGGAAAAGACCCTGATGCTGGGAAAGACTGAAGACAAAAGGAGAAGGGGCGGTAGAGGATGAGATGGTTAGATGGCACCACCAACTCAGTGGACACGGATTTTGGCAAACTCGAGGAGACAGTGACGTGCAGGGGTCTGGCATGCTGCAGCCTACAGGTCACCAAGAGTCGGACAGGACTTGAGACTGAACAACACCTAAAAATGTGTTACGAAACCCATTGCATTATCCTAAAATTTGTGTGCTAATGTCTTACTCAGTATTTCAGAATGTTTGCTGCATTTAGAGGCAGGGGCTTTAAAGGGCAAGTTATAGTGAAGTCATTAGGGTGAACACTAAATCAATAGGAATGGTACTTTTAGGAGACAAGAAATTGACACAGATATGGACAGAAGACCAGGTGAAGATGCAGAGAGACGTGCATCAGGTCTCAGAAGAAACCGAACCTGCTGACATCCTGACCGCAGACTCCAGTATCCAGAATCATGAGAAGATAATTTTCTGCTGTTTAACTTACACAATAAAATAATTTTGTGGTCAATTGATAAAATTACTATTTTATTTTAGTTAAATCATTTTAAAAGATAGTTGATCAGTCTATAGCAAAAATAAAAGTAACATATTTTGACATTTATAACATAAGCTGAAACAAAATATATGGCAATAATAGCAGAGAGGTCTGCGGTAGAAAAATATTGCATAGAATGTTGCATAGAAAAATGCATACTGTTGTATGGTTCTTATACTACAAATGAAGTCATATAATATTACTTAAGGGAAGACCATGATTTGTTATGCTATATTCCATCAGCATAAAAGCAACCACTAATACAACAGAGCATAAATAAAGTGAATGGTTTCCAATTATGTGTCTTATAGAGAGTAAGAATGTAATCAACATTTGTTAGATCGAAATGAATTGATTTGGAAACTTGGATAAAAATAATCACACATATACACACAATGCATAGTTATATCTGCGATGCCCTCACCAAAAAAAAGATTAAATAGAATGGTAAAATTAGAAATTAATTTAAAAGAAGTTAGAAACACAGGAGAGAGAAAAGTCTTAAAAGTCTTTAAGAACTCAACATTACTTCAGTGATATTTTGAAGTGCAAATTAGTGTTGTATATTTCAGCAAACGTATCAGTAACTATATTGAATGTAAAGTGTTCTGAACAAGCACATAAAAGGCAGTGTCAGATTGCTCTCTGCTGCCTCCTACAGACTCATTCTTGAAACAAAGATGCAAATAAATATAAAAGTAAAGGCACAGAAGATATACTATGCCAACACTAACAAAAAGAAAGCTAAAGTGGCTTTCATAATATCCAACAAAACAGATTTCAAAGCAAAGAATATTACCAAGACATAAAGTTTATTTCTTGATAAAAGGTCAGTGTATCAAGAGGACATAATAATTCAAATATTTATGTACCAAGAAATAGAAATATATGAAACAAAAGTTGAGAGAAACTGCAAGGAAATACAGATAATCCTAAAGTTACAAGAAACTAACTCTTTGGGTTTATCTTGTTCTTCTTTTCCAATTCTCATGGTGAAAGCTTAGCTTATTGATTCACTGCTCTTTTTATTTCTGTTTTAAAACACTGAATGATAGATTAGAATTATTTCACTTTAAGAACTACCTTAAGTATAAAATTTAAAAAAATATTTAATTTTTATTTAAAGTATTTTCTAATTTCACTTGAAACTTCTTTTAGGGCATATTGATCTTTTAGAATTGTTTTCAATATCCAATTGTATGAATATTATTTTATCTTCCTGCTGCTAATTTTTAATTTATTATGGTCAGAGAACATGCTCTGTAAATCTACAGTTTTTAAAAAAACTTATAGTCTTAGTTTTATGACCCAGGATATGGTTTGACTTAAAGAGTGTTTTCTGCACACTTGAGAAAAATATATATTCTGCTATTTCTGGGTTGGGTATTTGGGTTTCTTTTCATGTTTCTCCTTTTCTGCATTCTTTGGATTATTTTTATACCTTTTACTACTTGACTTTAGTGCATCCATTGTGATGCTGATATTATATTGGGCTTTCCCAGTGGGGTGGCTCAGCCGTAAAAGTATTCCCTTGCAATGCAGAAGATGCTTGAAATAGGGGTTCTATCCCTGGGCCAAGAAGATCCCCTGCAGGAGGGCATGGCATTCCATTCCAGGATTCTTGCCTCCAGAATCCCATGGACAGATGAGGCTGGCAGGCTACAGTCCATGGGGTCACAAAGAGTAAGACACGACTGCAGTGACTGAACACCTAGGTACATATCATATAATATTTTAATGGGAGCTTTCAGGATTAAAATGCATGTCATGCTTCAAGTCCATCTAGAATTAGTATTACACCTACTTCATTCTAAGATGGAAATCTTATTACCATATAGGTTTCTCTACACTCTTATGCTGTAGTTGTCTTATTTCTAGGTACACTGAAAACCCCAGAAAATCGTGCATTTTTGTTTTCAACTGTCAAACATGTTTTAAGGAATTCAAAACCTCAGTGCTATTTTGAATTCTCATGTCTTTTCCTCACCCCACTGTTGCTATTATTTCCCCAGCAATGTCAATTAGGTGGGCCATACATTTTTCTAGGCCTTATAGTTGAGTTCAGTGGTGCGACAATAGCAAGTGTTTTTTTTTCCAACTTCTTCAGAAACCAGAATGATATTGGAAGGCTTTTAATTACAAACATCATATATTTTATAGCTCTATTGATAGTCAGATATTCTGCTTAATTTTGTGATATTTTCACTTGAATTTTCAAGGAAATTTTTTATTTCCTCTAAGAGTCAAACTTTCAGCATAGAGATGTTTATAAATCTCCTTTATTATAGCTTAAATGTCTGTTGGAAGTTTAATGATACCATTCTTTCATGATTGACAACAATACCTGGGGATTTCCTTCTTGGTGGCTTTTGTTCTTTCTTAGAGATATATTCTTGGGATTTAGAAATTTTATTAATCCACTCAAAATACTAAATTTTGAATTTATAAATTTTTGACAGTGTAATTGATTTCCTTTTTTATACTTATTTTCACAGATGATTGATTTGAAAATTTTTCTTAATTTATACATTTAAAGCTATGATTGCTTATAAACACTACTTTAATTGTAAAGAACATAAATAAGCTTTGATCTTTCATTATCAAGTATATTTTCATTATTAATAAGTTCAAATATATTTTCTATGCAGATGATGACTGCAGCCATGAAATTAAAAGACCTTTACTCATTGGCAGAAAAGTTAGGACCAACCTAGATAGCATATTCAAAAGCAGAGACATCTTTGCCGACTAAGGTCTGTCTAGTCAAGGCTATGGTTTTTCCTGTGGTCATGAATGGATGTGAGAGTTGGACTGTGAAGAAGGCTGAGCACCGAAGAACTGATGGTTTTGAACTGTGGTGTTGGAGAAGAGTCTTGAGAAGGAGATCAGCCCTGGGATTTCTTTGGAAGGAATGATGCTAAAGCTGAAACTCCCCTACTTTGGCCACCTCATGTGAAGAGTTGACTCATTGGAAGAGACTCTGATGCATTATTTCTGTTTTAAAACACTGAATGATAGATTAGAATTATTTCACTTTAAGAACTACCTTAAGTATAAAATTTAAAAAAATATTTAATTTTTATTTAAAGTATTTTCTAATTTCACTTGAAACTTCTTTTAGGGCATATTGATCTTTTAGAATTGTTTTCAATATCCAATTGTATGAATATTATTTTATCTTCCTGCTGCTAATTTTTAATTTATTATGGTCAGAGAACATGCTCTGTAAATCTACAGTTTTTAAAAAAACTTATAGTCTTAGTTTTATGACCCAGGATATGGTTTGACTTAAAGAGTGTTTTCTGCACACTTGAGAAAAATATATATTCTGCTATTTCTGGGTTGGGTATTTGGGTTTCTTTTCATGTTTCTCCTTTTCTGCATTCTTTGGATTATTTTTATACCTTTTACTACTTGACTTTAGTGCATCCATTGTGATGCTGATATTATATTGGGCTTTCCCAGTGGGGTGGCTCAGCTGTAAAAGTATTCCCTTGCAATGCAGAAGATGCTTGAAATAGGGGTTCTATCCCTGGGCCAAGAAGATCCCCTGCAGGAGGGCATGGCATTCCATTCCAGGATTCTTGCCTCCAGAATCCCATGGACAGATGAGGCTGGCAGGCTACAGTCCATGGGGTCACAAAGAGTAAGACACGACTGCAGTGACTGAACACCTAGGTACATATCATATAATATTTTAATGGGAGCTTTCAGGATTAAAATGCATGTCATGCTTCAAGTCCATCTAGAATTAGTATTACACCTACTTCATTCTAAGATGGAAATCTTATTACCATATAGGTTTCTCTACACTCTTATGCTGTAGTCGTCTTATTTCTAGGTACACTGAAAACCCCAGAAAATCGTGCATTTTTGTTTTCAACTGTCAAACATGTTTTAAGGAATTCAAAACCTCAGTGCTATTTTGAATTCTCATGTCTTTTCCTCACCCCACTGTTGCTATTATTTCCCCAGCAATGTCAATTAGGTGGGCCATACATTTTTCTAGGCCTTATAGTTGAGTTCAGTGGTGCGACAATAGCAAGTGTTTTTTTTTCCAACTTCTTCAGAAACCAGAATGATATTGGAAGGCTTTTAATTACAAACATCATATATTTTATAGCTCTATTGATAGTCAGATATTCTGCTTAATTTTGTGATATTTTCACTTGAATTTTCAAGGAAATTTTTTATTTCCTCTAAGAGTCAAACTTTCAGCATAGAGATGTTTATAAATCTCCTTTATTATAGCTTAAATGTCTGTTGGAAGTTTAATGATACCATTCTTTCATGATTGACAACAATACCTGGGGATTTCCTTCTTGGTGGCTTTTGTTCTTTCTTAGAGATATATTCTTGGGATTTAGAAATTTTATTAATCCACTCAAAATACTAAATTTTGAATTTATAAATTTTTGACAGTGTAATTGATTTCCTTTTTTATACTTATTTTCACAGATGATTGATTTGAAAATTTTTCTTAATTTATACATTTAAAGCTATGATTGCTTATAAACACTACTTTAATTGTAAAGAACATAAATAAGCTTTGATCTTTCATTATCAAGTATATTTTCATTATTAATAAGTTCAAATATATTTTCTATGCAGATGATGACTGCAGCCATGAAATTAAAAGACTCATTGGCAGAAAAGTTAGGACCAACCTAGATAGCATATTCAAAAGCAGAGACATCTTTGCCGACTAAGGTCTGTCTAGTCAAGGCTATGGTTTTTCCTGTGGTCATGAATGGATGTGAGAGTTGGACTGTGAAGAAGGCTGAGCACCGAAGAACTGATGGTTTTGAACTGTGGTGTTGGAGAAGAGTCTTGAGAAGGAGATCAGCCCTGGGATTTCTTTGGAAGGAATGATGCTAAAGCTGAAACTCCCCTACTTTGGCCACCTCATGTGAAGAGTTGACTCATTGGAAGAGACTCTGATGCTGGGAGGGATTGGGGGCAGGAGGAGAAGGGGACGACCGAGGATGAGATGGCTGGATGGCATCACGGACTCGATGGACATGAGTCTGAGTGAACTCTGGGAGATGGTGATGAACAGTGAGGCCTGGCGTGCTGCAATTCATGGGGTCGCAAAGAGTCGGACACGAGTGAGTGACTGAACTGAACTGAACTGAATAAGTTTCATTATCTTTCCATTTGAAATACTTTTTAATTTCTGTGATTCCACATTTGACCTGTAGGTTATTCATAAATGTATTATTTGATTTCTAAATATTTGCAACTTTTCTGCATATATTATTTTTTATTGATTTTTAATTGAAGTTTGATATGAGAACATATTCAGGATTAATTCAATCTATTGAAATTTATTAAGAGTTGTTTATGCACAGATGTAGATCTAGTTGGATAAACATTCCATGTGCAACTAAAAAAATTATTATACAATTATTGAATGTTAGATTCAAAAAATGTAAGTAAATTAAGTCAGTTTATTGATTTTATACAAACACACATATCTCTCAAGTGAAACATGTAACATTTGGGACATTTTTCATGCAATGCTAAAGTGCTCTTAGTAATAATAGTAATAAAGAGGCAAGGAGTTATACTTTGGGTTTCCTTTAGGGCCCACACTCTAAATGGTTAAGATTTTATTCTGTTTTGTAATGATCATGAAAATTCTCTGAAATGGAAATAAAGAGTGTGTCTACCCAGTTGTAGTCAGTTTCACTAGGATCAGTCGATTTCACTAGTTTGTTTGCGAGAGGGAGACCACTGCATAGTGCTGCAGATCGTTTGACCTCATGCATCAGTGCGCACATGCTCTCACGTCCCACTCTTTGCTAACACGTGGACTGTAGCCCGTCAGGCTTCTCCGTCCATGGGCTTCTCCAGGCAAGAATACTGGAGTGGGTAGCTATTTCAAATACAACTTCGTGGTGTTGTGGGTTTTTTTGTACCATTAGACCACTTTTGGATATATATATATATCCACATACATACAAGTGCCAGTTTTCAGGACCTTGGACACACCCTGAATTAAAAAATTCATTACCTTACTCTATCAAAAACCTGTAAAATGTCTTTACTAATAGATGACAATTCAGACAATTCTGTGAAGTCTGTTTTAAACAGATTTCCTAAACAAGATTACCAAAATAGCTAAGTGTATTATTGCTGCTGCTGCTGCTGCTGCTAAGTCGCATCAGTTGTGTCCGACGCTGTGCGACCCCACAGATGGCAGCCCACCAAGCTCCCCTGTTCCTGGGATTCTCCAGGCAAGAACACTGGAGTGGGTTGCCATTTCCTTCTCCAATGCATGAAAGTGAAAAGTGAAAGTGAAGTCGCTCAGTAGTGTCCGACTCTTAGCGACCCCGTGGGCTGCAGCCTACCAGGCTCCTCCGTCCATGGGATTCTCCAGGCAAGAGTACTGGAGTGGGTTGCCATTGCCTTCTCTGGTATTATTGCTAGTAAACTACAATTAAAAAAAAATTTTTTTTTTCAAAGGAACCATTTATGTTTAGAAAGGAGACAAAGCCTCTTTATTTTCTTTGAGCTTTTTGTCAGTGTATAATTTCTTGCAAAGCCATTTTGGTTCGGCTAAATTTCTCTCATCCTCATTCTCAATCGCCACAGAATAAAATGTCAACTGGCACCTGGCTACTGACAAGGAGACCATATAACATATCTGTATGTCATTTTCAAGCAACCAATTTACATAATAATTGTTTTAATGTCAGCTTATTCAATTTTCAATGGCTGCTTTAGTCACACTGTTTTTCTTTTCTAATCTTGCCATGCCAGTTGGGTTTGATAAAGCCGTGATAACTGGTAATTTATTTGCCTTGGACAGGTCTGGAAAATTAGATTGGATTGTTGAATATATGTGTATTTGAAGGTACAGGAGGGTAATCACTGTTTATTAATTTATTTGGGAACTTTCAAAACATTTGTTTATTTTTTAATTGAAGGATAATTGCATTACAGAATTTCGTTGTTTTCTGTCAAACATCAACATTAATCAGACATAGGGAACTTATTTTGCAAATTAATAATTTATATGGTACTATGATTACTACTTTAATATAATATGATGTCTTATGTCTGTCCTAAGGAATAAAAAGAGTTTGTTTATGCAGCTGTGTGTTTACCGTAGCTCTGAGGCAGGAGCATAGTGACCACAGAAGGGAGAGCGAAAGCGGAGGCCAGAGAGGGGCAGAAACTGACGGGAAGTCTGGCAAGTATTTTAGACAGAAGGGAGGATTAATGATCAGCCCTGGTTTTCAATCACTCTAGCTCACTCTGTTGGATATATTGGACAGAACAATAGAGAGTGTGTGAGGTCCAGTTATGAGGTCATCCTAGGATTTCACTTCTGAGGTGAGGGGCTTCCCTGGAAGTCCAGTGGTCAAGACTTGGCCTGCCAATGCAGGGAGTGAAGGTTTGATCCCTGGTCGGGGAACTAAGATCCCACATTCCTCACAGCAAAAAAACCAAAACAAAAAACATAAGCAATATTGTAACAAATTCAATAAAGACTTTAAAAATGGTCTCCACTTTAAAAAAAAGAGAGAGAAAGAAAGAGAGAGATGATGGTAGATGTAGCTGAGTCCCAGGGAAGGGATGCCTTCTAGACTCTGGCTCTGTATTTTAGAGATGGAATTAACAGGGCTTGGTGGTTGAGGCTGGCAAAGAGAATAAATACAATGATGAAACTGAGGGCCAGTACAGAGCATCATTGGGTACAACATCCAGTCATCATGGAGCACCAGTGAACTGCAACACCTAGTCACCAGATAACCAGGATTTGTTTGCAGAAGAGACTGAAAGGCACTGGGAGGAAATGTCAGCACATTTCCTTTCTGAGAAGCAGACACAAAAACGCTGAAAAATGGGAGGAGGGCCCAAGTGTCAAACTGTGCTGGAATGCTTCACAAGACAAAGTGTTAAAATATTGGGTTTTGGCAACATGGAAGGCAATAGTGACGCTGGCAAGAAAAATGTGGATGGCATTCTAGTGTCTGGAGTCAAATTCAGAGTCTGAAGAGTGGGAGGAGGCTGAGGAAATCAATAGCTATTAGAAGCTGGGGTGGACTGCTGGAGGGAAATATTAAAGTGGTGATTTTATAGATATGGAAGTAGGGATGTTTTTAATCCTATGATTAAACTTAAGCCAGAATAATGAACAAAGTATTTTTAAACATTAAAAGCTAAATTCTCCCCTTCTGTATAGGATAAAAGCAATTCTTTCCACAGTAGGAGTTCCAGATTTTTAATGGAATTTTATCAGAAAAGAAATGTTTATATTACTGAAAGAGTTTAACTTCACACACACAGACACACACAGACACACACACACACACACACACACACACACACACAATTGGTACTTATCACAACACACCGGTTAGAGAACATTAGGGATAAATATTTATTACACTGATTCAGATGATAAGATCTAATGGAGTAATCAGTTGCTTGATTTGGTAAAAATTAGGAGTAAAGTATCAGAGAAGGCAATGAAACCCCACTCCAGTAGTCTTGCCTGGAAAATCCCATGGACGGAGGAGCCTGGTAGGACACACACACACACACACACACACAATTGGTACTTATCACAACACACCGGTTAGAGAATATTAGGGATAAATATTTATTACACTGATTCAGATGATAAGATCTAATGGAGTAATCAGTTGCTTGATTAGGTAAAAACTAGGAGTAAAGTATCAGAGAAGGCAATGAAACCCCACTCCAGTAGTCTTGCCTGGAAAATCCCATGGACGGAGGAGCCTGGTAGGCTGCGGTCCATAGGGTCGCTAAGAGTTGGACACGACTGAGCAACTTCACTTACACTTTTCACTTTCCTGCATTGGAGAATGAAATGGCAACCCAGTCCAGTGTTCTTGCCTGGAGAATCCCAGGGACGGGGGAGCCTCACGGGCTGCCGTCTATGGGGTCACACAGAGTCGGACACGACTGAAGCGACTTAGCAGCAGTAGCAGCAGGAGTAAAGTACGTTATTTGACTAGGAGAAAACTGAAGTGATTTATCTTTTCTTTCAGAGCTTTGCTAAGATATAATTCACATAACATCCAATTCATTTGTTGCATCAGGTAAAGTGTACAACTCATGGATTTTTACTTTATTCACAGATATGTGTAACCATTAGCACAACAGATTTTAGAATATATTCATCACCTTGAAAAGAATAATGGAAATTCCTTAAAAAACTAAAAACAAAACTACTGATTAATTCAGTGATTCTACTACTGGGCATATACCCTGAGAAAACCATAGTTCAGAAGGACACATGTAGCCCCCTGCTCACAGCTGCATTGTTTACAATAGCCAGGACATAGGAGCAACCTAAACGGCCAACCTCAGATGAACAGATAAAGAAGATCTGATGCAGGTATACAATGGAATGTTAGCCATAAAAGGGATAAAATTAGGTCATTTGTAGAGATGCGAATGAACCTAGAATCTGTCATGCATAGTGAAGTAAGTAAAAAAATAAAAGAGAAAAAGATCATTAACACATATATATATAGAATCTGGAAAAATGGAACAGATAAACCTATTTTTAGGACAGGAATGGAGATGCAAAGGTAGAAAATGTATCTAGTGGACTTGTGGACACTGTGGCAGAAGGGGAAGGTGGAATGAATTGGGAGAGTAGCATTGTCATACAGACACTACAGTGCGTAAAACAGATGGCCACTGGGAAGCTTCTGGAGAGCAGCGGGAGCTCAGCTCAGTGCTCTGTGATGACAGAGGGGCGGGATGGGGGGTGGGTACAGGGGAGGTCCAAGAGCTGTCTCTTATACACATCTAGATGTGTATAAGAGACAGCCATATAACATAGTTGTTCAGTCATTAAACATCTGAATACTGGGGCTTCCCTGGGGGCTCAGTGGACTCAGTGCTCTGTGATGACAGAGGGGCGGGATGGGGGGTGGGTACAGGGGAGGTCCAAGAGGGACGGGACCCATGCATACATAAAGCTGATTCACTTCATTGTACAGCAGAAACTCACACAACATTGTAAAGCAGTTATACTCCAATTAAAAAAAAAAAATCTCATAGCCTTAGTTATAACTACCCTGATCTTTGTCCACTCATAGCCCTAGAGAACCACTGTTTACACATTCCACTTCTCAGAGTTTCCTACTGTGGACGTTCATGCAGACAGAAGCATATATTATATGGAATTTTTTTCACTTAGCATAATGTTTTCAAGGTTAACCAAGTGAAGTGAAGTTGCTCAGTCATGTCCGACTCTTTGTGACCCCATGGACTGTAGTCTCCCAGGCTCCTCTGTCCATGGGATTCTCCAGGCAAGAATACTGGAGTGGGTTGCCATTTCCTTCTCCAGGAGATCTTCCCATCCCAGGGATTGAACCCATGTCTCCTGCATTGTAGGCAGGCACTTTACCATCTGAGCCACCAGGGAAGTCCAAAGATGTAGCATTTATAAGTATTCTGTTCCTTTTTATTACTGAATCATCTTCCATGATATCACTTCAGTTCAGTTCAGTGGAATTCAGTTGCTCAGTCATGTCCAGCTCTTTGTGACCCCATGGCCTGCAGCACTGTCCAGCTTCCTGTCCATTACCAACTCCTGAAACTTGTTCAAACTCATGTCCATCGAGTCAGTGATGCCATCCAACCATCTCATCCTCCGTTGTCCCCTTTTCCTCCTGCCTTCAATCTTTTGCAACATCAGGGTCTTTTCTAGTGATTCAATTCTTCCCATCAGGTGGCCAGAGAACTGGAGCTTCAGCTTCAGCATCAGTCCTTTCAATGAATATTCAGGACTGATTTCATTTAGGATGGACTGGTTAGATCTCCTTGCAGTCCAAGGGACTCTCAAAAGTCTTCTCCAGCACCACAGTTCGAAAGCATCAATTCTTCGGTACTCAGCTTTCTTTATAGTCCAACTCTCTCATCCATACATGACTACTGGAAAAATCATAGCTTTGGCTAGACAGACTTTTGTTGGCAAAGTAACTCCTTTTTAGTATGCTGTCTAGATTGGTCATAGTTTTTCTTCCAAGGAGCAAGTGTCTTTTAATTTCATGGCTGCAGTCACCACCTGCAGTGATTTTGGAGCCCCCCCAAAATAAAATCTGTCAGTGTTTCCATTGTTTCCCCATCTATTTGCCATGAAGTGATGGGACCGGATAGCTTCCCTGATAGATCAGTTTGTAAAGAATCTGCCTGTGATGCAGGAGACCCCAGTTCGATTTTTGGGTTATGAAGATCTCCTGGAGAAGGGATAGGCTACCCACTCCAGTATTCTTGGGCTTCCCTTGTGACTCAGCTGGTAAAGAATCTGCCTGCAATGTGGGAGACCTGGGTTTGATCCCTGGGTTGGAAAGATCTGCTGGAGAAGGGGAAGGCTACCCACTCCTGTATTCTGGCCTGGAGAATTCCATGGACTATATAGTCCATGGGGTCCCAAAGAGTCGTACACGACTGAGATGCCATGATCTTAGTTTTTCTGAATGTTAAGTTTTAAGCCAACTTTTTCACTCTCCTCTTTCACTTTCATCAAGAGGCTCTTTAGTTATTCTTCGCTTTCTGCCATAAGGGTGCTGTCATCTTTGTATCCAGGTTACTGATAGCCTCTCCTTTCTCCAAAAAACCTTCATAACCCAGGGATCGAAACCAGGTCTCCTCCATCACAGGCAGATTCTTTACCAGCTGAGCCACAAAGAAAGCCCATGATATGACTTACCGTGTTTTATCTAACTAGTGACTTACTGATAAACAGCTGGGTTGTTGCCACCTTTTGAGTATTATGTATAATGCTCCTATAAACATTCATACGTGACTTCTGTGTAGACATGGTTTCATTTCCCTTTGGTGTATTCTTGGTGGTAGAGTTTCTGGGTCATATGGTGACTGTGTTTAATTGTTGGAGGAACTGCAAGTGTATTTTCTAATTCACTGACACTACTTTACATTCCCACTGTCTACTTTCTCCACATCATCACCACCATTTATTATTTGACTTAGGTGGCGCTAGTGGTAAAGAATCTGCCTGCCATTGCAGGAGACACAAAAGACTTGGGTTTGATCCCTGGGTCAAGAAGATTCTCTGGAGGAGGAAACGGCGACCCATACCACTCTTCTTGCCTGGAGAATCCCATGGACAGAGAATCTGGTAGGCTAGTCTATGTGGTCACAGTGTGTTGCGCATGACCCTGAGCAACCAAACACACACGCAGTGGCTGTGAAGTAGCAACTCATTTTTGTTTGGATATGTGTTTCCCAGATGACTGGGCTTCCCTGTGGCTCAGACAATAAAGAATCCACCTGCAGTGCAGGAAACCTGGGTTTGATCCCTGGGTCAGGAAGACCCCCTGGAGAAGGGAATGACAACCCACTTCAGTCCTCTTGCCTGGAGAGTTCCAAGGACACAGGAGCCTGGCGGGTTACAGTCCATGGGGTCACAAAGAGTTGGACACAACTGATCGACTAACACTTTCTTCTTTTTCTTTCCTAGATGACTAAGGGCAATGAGCATTTTCCATGGATGTATTGGCTATTTCCATATCTTCCATGAAGAAATGACTATTCAGATCATATGTCTATAGTTTAACTGGGTTATTGCTCTTTTTATTATTAAATTATAAGTTTTTATTGTATTCTAGATACAAATTTCTTATTAGATACACAGTTTGCAAATTTCTCCAGTACTGTGGGCTGTCATTTTGCATTCTTGATGGTGTCCTTTGAAGCATAAACGTTTGATGCATTTAATTTTGGTGAAGGTCAATTTATCTATTTCTTTTGTTCCTTATGCTTTTGGCATGATGCCCAAGAACATGCTCAGTCATTCAGTTGTGTCAGACTCTTTGCAACCCCATGGTCTGTAGCCCACCAGCCTCCTCTATCCATGCAATTTCACAGGCAAGAATACTGGAGAGGATTGCTGTTTCCCCCTCCTGACCCTAAGATTGAATCCTGACCGTAAGATTGAATCCCTCTCTTGTGTTTCCTGCATTGCAGGGGGATTCTTTACCCTAATCTGAGCCATCAGAAAAGCCTTTATCAAATCATAGGTCATGATGGTTTACTTCTGTGTTTTCTTCTGAGTCTTACAGTTTCAGCTCTGACATTGAGGTCATTGATAGGTTTTATGCTCACCTTCTGTAGTAGTTGGTAAAGAATCTGCCTGCAAAGCGGGAGACCTGGGTTCATTCCCTGGGTTGCGAAGATCCCTGGAGAAGTGAAAGGCTACCACTCCAGTATTCTGGCCTGGAGAATTCCATGGACTGTATAGGCCATGGGGTCACAAAGAGTAGGACACGACTGAGTGACTTTTGCTTTCTTTTTTTGGGGGGTCTGAGTTAAGGGCCCAACATCTCTCTTTTACATGTGGCCTCTTGGTTGTCCAAGTACCGTTTGTTTAGAAGATTATTTGTTCCACATTGAATGGTTTTGACACTCTTGTCAAAAAGTCAATTTGTCCAGGACATATGGAATTATTTCTGGACTCTCAACTATACTCTATTCATCTACATATCGGGGAAGGCAATGGCACCCCACCCCAGTACTCTTGCCTGGAAAATCCAATGGACGGAGTAGCCTGGTGGGCTGCAGTCCATGGGGTCGCTAACAGTCGG
>SJYX01024076.1:68522-80530 GCA_006410675.1 Oreotragus oreotragus | reverse complement strand
GGTCCATGGGGTCGCTAAGAGTCAGACATGACTGAGTGACTTCACTAATAAGCTAATACATTGCAACTCATTGTAATTTCAACTTTTATATTTTTACCATAATTTGAAGCAGGATAACACAGTAATAAGCAACTAGGTTTTATTTTTATTTATTTTTTCACTTTTTACTTTTATTTATTTTTTAAAAACTAATTAATTAACTTATTTATTTTTACTTTTCAGTACTCTATTGGTTTTGGCATACATTGACAATCTGCAACTAGGTTTTAGAGTTTGAGAACTCTGGTTTGGAGTCAAATGTACAATTGTGAGCAATGTTTAGATCGAAAAAGTTACAAGACATATTTAGGTCATGTCTAGAAGCTTTTGTGTGTGTGCACAACTTTCCCAAGGCCAGTCTTTCAGACCCCATGCCCTGTGTTTTCCTCTTTCTTCCTTTCAAAGCGTCTGCTTTGTGAGCTGTCTTTCACTCCAAAGATTAAATGTCTGACAACTGTTCAACTGTTACCTCTCCCTGGAGGATTTCGTTTCAACACTATAACATAGTCAGTTACACTGATAAAAACTCTTCCATGTCTTTCAGGCTTTATTCAGTGGAAGAGATCCTTGTACACATTTTCACTGTTATTCTATCATGGCTTTTCTTTCATGACCCTTAGAAACACACTAATGTGCTAATAGCTACACTAGTTTGCATGAGGCCACTATCAGAATTTACAATTAAAATGAAAGTTGCTCAGTTGTGTCCTGCTCTTTGCAACCCCATGGACTACACAGTCCATGGAATTCTCCAGGCCAGAATACTGGAGTGGGTAGCTGTTCCTTTCTCCAGGGGATTTTCCCAACCCAGGGATCAAATCCAGATCTCCCGCATTGCAGGCAGAGTTTTTACCACCTGAACCACCAGGGAATTATTCAGTTATTCAAAACTGAATAACACTTTGACAGAAATAGAGTCACAGAGAGGGGGTAGGAAACAAACATATGGAGATGCAAGAGGGAAGTGGGGTGGGATGAATTGGGAGGTCGGGATTCACAAATACACACTATTGATACTATGCACAAAATAGGTAACTAATGAAAACCTACTGCAGAGCGCAGCGAACCGCACTCGGTGTTCTGTGGTGACCTGAATGGGAAGGAAACTCAATAAAGATGGAATATATGTATACATACATATATTCCACTAGCAGAAACTAACACAACTTTAAAAGGCAACTCTGTTGTTGTTCAGTTTTGAAGTTGTATAGGAGTCTTTGCAACCCCATGGACAGGGCAGCCCTTCAGGCTGCCCTGTCCATGGGGTTTCCCAGGCAAGAATACAAGCGTGGGTTGCCATTTCCTTCTTCAGGGGATCTTGCAAGATCAGGGATCAGAATCACATCTCCTGCACTGGCAGGCACGTTCTTTAGCACAGAGTCACCAGAGAAGCCCAATAGAAATTAATGTTTAAAAAGTGAAGTGCAATAAAACAAAACTGAATGGCCATTTTGAAACGTTATTTCCTACCTGTTGATCCTGGTCATTCCTTTCTCAATATGCTGCTTATGATAAACTGTTCTTTTTTTTTTTTTTCCCAATCATGTTTAGACACACCCTAGGCTAGAGTAGCATTTGATTCAAAGGACACATTTCCTGCCTCGCTGGTGACAACACTTTCAGGTGACTGGAGAGCACAACTCCTTTAGTGTAACTTGCTTCAGAATTCCCTTGTCAACTTGTTGAAAGAAAATAACCAACTTCACGAATAAATCAAATGAAAACATGAAAGGAAGCCAGTGCCGTCTCAATTTTTCTTTTGAATGTGAATGTTCACAGTAGCTTTATTCATCATAGCCTCAAACTGGAAGCAAACCAAATGTCCATGGACTGGTGAGTAGGTAACAACCCATATGACAGGATTTTACTCAGGAATAAAAGGACAAACTACTGATATTTGCAACAACAGGGATTAATCTCAAAGACGCTGTGCATCTCAATTTTTCTTTTGAATGTGAATGTTCACAGTAGCTTTATTCAGCATAGCCTCAAACTGGAAGCAAACCAAATGTCCATGGACTGGTGAATAGGTAACAACCCATATGACAGGATTTTACCCAGGAATAAAGGGACAAACTACTGATATTTGCAACAACAGGGATTAATCGCAAAGACACTGCGTTAAATGAAAGATACCAGACACAAAAAGCTACATGCTGCATGATTCTATTTGTAGAATACTCTGGAAAAGGCAAAAACTTAGGAACAGAAGTCAGATCACTGCTGGTTGAGGGCTAGAGGAAGGGGAGATTTCTTGCAAAGGGGATATGGGGAACTTTGGGGGTGACTGAAATGTTTGATGTCTCAATTTCAGTGATGGTGACCTGGTCCTATATATTTGTCAACAACTCCCCAAGTTTTAAGTAACCTTGAATCTCAGAAATTTTAAGAAAATCCTTGCACAGTGTTGTATGGTTAACCTCAAACATCTCTGTGAATAAATTCTAGCATTCAATAGCTCAGAGTTACAGCAGCCAAATCATATTTTTCCATTTCATGTGAAATTAAATATCATTTTATCACATTCACTGCACTATAGTTAATATAAACTAGACACACATAATTATTGTTCCTAATAAACTCAAGAAGACTCTTGAGAGTCCCTTGGACTGCAAAGAGATCAAAGTAGTCAATCCAAGCCAAATCATATTTTTCCATTTCATGTGAAATTAAATATCATTTTATCACATTCACTGCACTATAGTTAATATAAACTAGACACACATAATTATTGTTCCTAATAAACTCAATAAGACTCTTGAGAGTCCCTTGGACTGCACAGAGATCAAAGTAGTCAATCCTAAAGGAAGTCAAACCTGAATATTCATTGGAAGGACTGATGTTGAAACTGAAGCTCCAATATATTGGCCCCCTGATGTGAAGACCTTGCTCGTTTTAACAGACCCTGAAGCTGGGAAAGATTGAGGGCAGAGGAGAAGGGGACAATAGAGGATGAGATGGTTGGGTGGCATCACTGACTCAAAGGACCTGAGTCTGACCAAACTCTGAGAGATAGTGAAGGACAGGGAAGCCTGGCATGCTGCATGCTGCAGTCCCTGGAGTTACAAAGAGTCAGAATAGTGCCTAAACAGCAATGAAATAAACTCAAAGTTGACTCATAAAATTTAATTATATTTACAATTTATATTTTCAAATTGTAATTCACTTGATTTCTTTATATTTTATCTCCACATGATATGAATGGAAAAAGAAGGGAATCAGAGGGGTAACCATCACAAGAAAAAGAAATAACTGAACAGATTATAGTAAACCTGGCACCAATTTTAAATATCTTAAATACCCAGAAAAAAAAAAAAAGCTAGCACTGTTAGTAAACTGGGTATAGGTTGGGTGGCATCACTGACTCAAAGGACATGAGTCTGAGCAAACTCTGAGAGATAGTGAAGGACAGGGAAGCCTGGCATGCTGCATGCTGCAGTCCCTGGAGTTACAAAGAGTCAGAATAGTGCCTAAACAGCAATGAAATAAACTCAAAGTTGACTCATAAAATTTAATTATATTTACAATTTATATTTTCAAATTGTAATTCACTTGATTTCTTTATATTTTATCTCCACATGATATGAATGGAAAAAGAAGGGAATCAGAGGGGTAACCATCACAAGAAAAAGAAATAACTGAACAGATTATAGTAAACCTGGCACCAATTTTAAATATCTTAAATACCCAGAAAAAAAAAAAAAGCTAGCACTGTTAGTAAACTGGGTATGTAGAAACTCAAAATGACCATTGCTTGGTTCAGCATCACAGTCCAAGTTAAGATATTTAACTCTTCAGTCCTTATTATGCATATAAATTATTCAAAATAAGTGTATATGGAGAGTCGACCTTTCTTCTTGTATACAGAGTATTGATCAACACTGTGCTCAGGTCATCCAGGGGAGGGGGAGGTCATTTCCCTCCATAAATGGTCCCAGCTGTTAGAGAAGTACCCAGCCTCTCTGTCCTCCCACACATCCCCTCCGGGAGAAGGAAAGTCACATGATGGCTGAGTTAGCGTTATGGATCTTATGCTTGGCTCAGCTTCTGCTTCAGTTTCCTGAATGGGAACCCACTTTGGTGCACAGATCAGGCATCTCTTTCTGCCCCTGAGGCTCTAAGCTCTACAACTGTCATCTATGCTCAGCTGTGTCCAGCTCTGTGTGATCCCATGGACCGTAGTCCACCAGGCTCCTCTGTCCAAGGAATTATTCAGGCAAGAATACTGGAGTGGGTTGCCATGCCCTCCTTCAGGGGGATCTTCCTGACCCAGGGATCAAACCCAGGTCTCTTGCATTTTAGGCCGATTCTTTATCACTGAGCCACCAGGGAAACTCACAATTGTCCTGGGGTTGTCAACAATGTCAGTGACTGGAAGGCTGAATGCACGTCCTTCTGGAATTTGGTATTAAGAATTGCACTTCTCCCAGGTCTAAACCACACCCACCAATAAATCCAGTCAGTAATAAAGATAACAGTTTACTTGCAAACCATTTCTGGGACAGTCTCTCCACTGGTTCTGGAATTATACAGGGGACACAGTTAGGATAGGAAGCCTGATACAAATGCAACACTGCTGAAAGCAATCACACTATGATACCATGACAAGAAGTTGCAAAAATTCCTCTAAGTTTTCTCAAGAGATACGATCTCTCAGAATTGTCTCTTCAAATCCAGTATCTTGCTTGTTTTCAAAGGCATGAAGCCAAAACCTCCTTATCTTGACATATAGGTTAAAGGAAAACAAAAGACACAATTAAGTAGAACTACATGCATGTGTGTCTGCTCTGTTGCTCAGTTGTGTCTGACTCTTTGCAACCCCATGGAGCCTGCCAGGCTCCTCTGTCTATGTGATTTTCTAGGCAAGAATACTGGAGTGGGTTGCCATGCCCTCCTCCAGGGGATCTTCCCAACCTATGGGTCAAATCCATGTCTCCTGAATTGGCAGGTGAATTATTTACTGCTAAGCCATCTGGGAAGCCTCAGAGTAGAACTACTTTAATTCAAAAATATCTCATCTACTCAGGCACATTATAAGTGCGCTATAATTAATGTGGATGCACGTGGAATGTGTATCATGATATTTTCATCACAGCAAGAAGAAATGAAACCTTACATCAATGATGCATTTACCTGAATTCTCTGCAAAGCTGACCTCAACTCTCCTATTATACCCCCTGACTGTATATGTGTTCTCTGGTGCCTCAGGTGGTAAAGAATCTGCCTGCAATGCAGGTGACCTGCGTTCGATCCCTGGGTCAGGAAGACTTCTGGAGAAATGGCAACCCACCCCAGAATTCTTGCCTGGGAAATCCCATGGACAGAGGAGCCTGGTGGGCTACAGTACATGAGGTCACAAGGAGTCAGACATGACTGAGCAACTAACAAACCACGTGTCCTAATCTAATGCACTTCCTCTTCCCTCCCATGTAATTTCTTGTTACATATGTTAATTTTAGCATGGTTTGGAAGACTTGTGGTAACTGCTAATGCATGCATTCATATACAGAGAGTAATATTTGCTTAAATATTCTTCAATTTTATCTTGCTAACAATTAACTCATGTATAAGTTTATAAGTTTCTTTTCTATGCAGGTCATCCTTCCATGACTGCCTTTTCCCTTATTTTATATGTACTGTGTACTCTAAATGTATGTTTTAGAGTCAAAATAAGATGTTCTATATCATGTAAAGTTGTGGCATCCCAATGGATTACTGAGTAAAAAAGGAAATGCACAATCAAAATACAGGTGGCAATATGGTTGCCAGGGGGCAAAGACCAGGAGAAGGGATGGTTAGGGAATTTGGGATGGACATGGACACACTGTTATATTTGAAATGGATAACCAACAAGGACCTATCACATGGAACTCTGCTCAATGTTATGTGGCAATCTAGATGGGAGAGGCATTTGTGGGGAACGGATACATGCATATGGCCCTCCACTATGCACCTGAAAATGTCAAACCTTTGTTAATCTGCTATACTCCAATATATAGCAGATTATACTGCTATATCATACAGGTGGAGAAAAACTAAAGTCTGTAAATACAAGTGGAGAAAAACAAGAGTCTATAAAATTAAGCCAGGCCAGCCAGTGACTGGTATATGCCATGCAGAAGCTCTCATAGCAAAGTTCTTATGGACATTGCATTAGATACAGTGGGAAGATGCTCTAATGACAGGAGAAACTCAGGTTTCTCTCAGATTGATCTCAAATACAGATCAAGAAGCCACAGTCAGAACCAGACATGGGGAAAACAGACTGATTTTAAATTGGAAAAGGAGTACAACAAGGCTGTATATTGTCACCCTGCTTATTTAACATATGCAGAGTACATCATGTGAAATACCAGGCTGGATAAAGCACAAGGTGGAATCAAGATTGCTGGGAGAAATATCAATAACCTCAGGTATGCAGATGACATGACCCTTTTGGTAGAAAACAAAGAGTAACTAAAGAGCCTCTTGATGGAGATGAAAGAGGAGAGTGAAAAAGCTGGTTTAACATGCAAAAAACAAAGATCATGACATCTGGTCCCATCACTTGATGGCAAATATATGGGAAACAATGGAAACAGTGACAGACTTTATTTTGGGGGGCTCCAAATTCACTACAGATGGTGACTGCAGCCGTGAAATTAAAAGGTGCTTGCTTCTTGGAAGAAAAGCTATAACAAACCTAGACAGCATATTAAAAAGCAGAGACATTACTTTGCCAACAAAGAACAATATAGCAAAGCAACTAACAAACAGTTGGCTAAACCAGAATTTACTGATTTTTTTTTCCTAAAGGGCTAACTGCTTTTGGACAAAGCTTTATTTAATGTATGCTATTGGTTTAAGTTAGAGTCCGAGTCTTAAGTATGCCCTTAACCTTCTCTGATTTTCTTTCTTTCACACCCGTGTTTCTAAAGGAGGATGAAATGCTGAGGTCAATATATTATATTAGTTGGATAGATTTATCAAGTCTGCAGGACAACACCACTGCTCCAAATTCTGATCACATTCATGTTCTTGGCATACTTTGGGCATTGCATATGCTAAAAAAGAAAATTGTAACAGACTAGAAAAAAGCGTGGGGAGACTGTGATGGCATACAAGCGTGGGCGGCTGCGATGGCACGTGTGGCCAAGAGGAGCTACCCCATGTCCCAGGTCAGGGGCAGAAGCCTGGAGGACCCCATGCCCCAGGGGCAGCGGCCAAGAGTAGCTACCCCACGCCCGAGGTCAGGGGCAGCAGCTGAAGATGTGTATAAGAGACAGTCATACAGGTGGAGAAAAACTAAAGTCTGTAAATACAAGTGGAGAAAAACAAGAGTCTATAAAATTAAGCCAGGCCAGCCAGTGACTGCTATATGCCATGCAGAAGCTCTCATAGCAAAGTTCTTATGGACATTGCATTAGATACAGTGGGAAGATGCTCTAACGACAGGAGAAACTCAGGTTTCTCTCAGATTGATCTCAAATACAGATCAAGAAGCCACAGTCAGAACCAGACATGGGGAAAACAGACTGATTTTAAATTGGAAAAGGAGTACAACAAGGCTGTATATTGTCACCCTGCTTATTTAACATATGCAGAGTACATCATGTGAAATACCAGGCTGGATAAAGCACAAGGTGGAATCAAGATTGCTGGGAGAAATATCAATAACCTCAGGTATGCAGATGACATGACCCTTTTGGTAGAAAACAAAGAGTAACTAAAGAGCCTCTTGATGGAGATGAAAGAGGAGAGTGAAAAAGCTGGTTTAACATGCAAAAAACAAAGATCATGACATCTGGTCCCATCACTTGATGGCAAATATATGGGAAACAATGGAAACAGTGACAGACTTTATTTTGGGGGGCTCCAAATTCACTACAGATGGTGACTGCAGCCGTGAAATTAAAAGGTGCTTGCTTCTTGGAAGAAAAGCTATAACAAACCTAGACAGCATATTAAAAAGCAGAGACATTACTTTGCCAACAAAGGTCTGTCTAGTCAAAGCTATGGTTTTTCCAGTAGTCATGTATAGATGTGAGAGTTAGATCATAAAGAAAGCTGAGTGTCAAAGAATTGATGCTTTTGAACTGGGGTGAGGGAGAAGACTCTTGAGAGTCCCTTGGACAGCAAGGAGATTCAACCAGTCCATCCTAAAGGAAATCAATCCTGGATATTCATCGGAAGGACTGATGCTGAAGCTGAAGTTCCAATACTTTGGCCACATGATGCAAAGAACTGACTCACTGGAAAAGACCCTGATGCTGGGCAAGACTGAAGGCAGGAGGAGAAGGGGACGACAGAGGATGAGATGGTTGGATGGCATCCCTGACTTGATGGACATGAGTTTGAGCAAGCTCCAGGAGTTGCTGATGGACAGGGAAGCCTGGCATGCTACAGTCCATGGGGTTGCAAAGAATCAGACATGACTGAGTGACTGAACTAAACTAATTACTGGCTTAATGAAACAATGATGCCAAAAAATATGCTCAGTTTTATGCTAGTGAAGAAGTAAATAACAGGACAAATAATAGTGCTGTCTGGATAGGGATTTCTGTTATAATTCATGTTCTAAATAGTTCTAGCCTTCACAGTACACTAGATTTGTGCACTATGCATGTCACAACACCTAGAATTATGAAATTTTTTGAGAACTTGAGCAGGAATAGAGCAAAGCACAGAGAGTGAGCTATAGTGTAGAACAGTGGATCGAGAACCACAGTGATGTGTTTTGGAATGAAGATCTAGTTCAATAAAATTGCAAGACAGTATTCCCTGATACTTTGCATTGCAAAATCCTAAGACACACAAAAAATAAACTCTGAGTAGTTGGATAAACTCAGCCAGTAGTTGGAATTGGTTGACTGCGAATGCAGTTTCTTAGACCTGTTACATTTGACTAGAAAAGTCATACAGATTCTGCATTCTTTTCCATAGATTTTGTCCATACAAGCAAGTGATGGTCCATTACCTATAGTGTTGTTAAATTGAAAACACTGGTATCTGTGTCTAAATGCTTTTACATTTTCAAGGATAGAGTTGCATTGCATGCTCTTGTAGTTATCTGTGCCTGTATTTTGAGAAGCACAGCCAAGGTCAAAAGCACTGGACTTTAAACAGTGGGATTCTTGTAAGACTTTGTTTGGTTTCCGGATTCCAGCAGGTGATACCTTGACAAAACCAGAGGCGGCATCTCACCTCCCTTCCTGCCTAGGTGAGAGTCAGGCACAGGACTGAGCAGGAGAGGAGCACTCCTGGTATCTCACTCTTAATGTTTGCCTGGCATGCTTCTACAATCTTTTGTTAAGATTGGTTTTTTTCCCCTTTTTGTTATTATTTTACTAGATTACTGTCCTATTAGACATTCAAGCCTCAGGAAATAAGAATACCATCACACACCATGTTTTGGCTACATTCTTTATCCCTAACATTTAAAAACTACCCTCCAATACTGTAAACTTAGTAGGTCTGATAAAATTTTCAAAATGTGTTGCTTTCCATTTTTTTCCCATTATTGCCTATGAATGTCTCTTCTCAAAAGGTAGTAGTTACCCTAAAAATACACTCTATGCAAAGAATGAGAATATCAACTTTCTTTTGACTTCAATGATTTTCTACACTGTTTGCATCTGCAAATCTTTCCACTTGCATAAACATGAAAAGATTGGAAGTGTGGGGGCGGGGAAGGAGGTGGATGGAAATTATGCTCTGAGGATATTATGCCAACAATGCAATTTAATGCATCTTTGATGGTGGGCAATTAGGTATTAAAATTTCTCATAACTAGAAACATTCTTGGTCAGTAGAAATTACCATAGATAATTTCAGGTGACAAGGCAATAATTTTGCTAGATAAAAGGCCTAGAAAATATATAAAGCATTCAGTTTAGGGGAAAATTAATTTTTTCTTCATATGAATCCTTTGGTTAACCATATTAGAAAATGGAAATTCACATAAAACTGAAGGAGAAAACTGTTAAGTTTTTATATTTTAAAATAAAATTTATAAAGACACAATATAGCAAAGCAACTAACAAACAGTTGGCTAAACCAGAATTTACTGATTTTTTTTTCCTAAAGGGCTAACTGCTTTTGGACAAAGCTTTATTTAATGTATGCTATTGGTTTAAGTTAGAGTCCGAGTCTTAAGTATGCCCTTAACCTTCTCTGATTTTCTTTCTTTCACACCCGTGTTTCTAAAGGAGGATGAAATGCTGAGGTCAATATATTATATTAGTTGGATAGATTTATCAAGTCTGCAGGACAACACCACTGCTCCAAATTCTGATCACATTCATGTTCTTGGCATACTTTGGGCATTGCATATGCTAAAAAAGAAAATTGTAACAGACTAGAAAAAAGCGTGGGGAGACTGTGATGGCATACAAGCGTGGGCGGCTGCGATGGCACGTGTGGCCAAGAGGAGCTACCCCATGTCCCAGGTCAGGGGCAGAAGCCTGGAGGACCCCATGCCCCAGGGGCAGCGGCCAAGAGGAGCTAACCCACGCCCGAGGTCAGGGGCAGCAGCTGAGAGTGCCAGGCTGCGACGGTGCAGGAACAGCCAAGAGGAGCAACCCCCAGCCCCAGGCCAGTGGCAGTGGCCGGGAGGAGCAACTCTACATCCAAGGAGCAGTGGCTGCATGGGTGCAGGAGGGCCTAGAGAAGCTATTCATGTTCAAGGTCAGGAGGGATGGCGGTGAGGAGATACCTCTTGTCCAAAATAAGGAGCAGCAGCTGAGCTTTGCTGGAGCAGCCGTGAAGAGATACCCCACACCCAAGGCAAGAGAAACCCAAGTAAGATGGTAGGTATTGCAAGAGGGTATCAGAGGGCAGAAACACTGAAACCATAATCACAGAAAATTAGTCAGTCTAATCACACTAGGACCACAGTCTTGTCTAACTCAATGAAACTAAACAATGCCCTGTGGGGCCACCCAAGATGGGCGGGTCATGGTGGAGAGGTCCGACAGAATGTGGTCCACTGGAGAAGGGAATAGCAAACCACTTCAGTATTCTTGCCTTGAGAGCCCTATGAACAGTATGAAAAGGTAAAATGATAAGACACTGAAAGAGGAATTCACCAGGTCAGTAGGTGTCCAATATGCTACTGGAGATCAGCGGTGAAATAACTCCAGAAAGAATGAAAGGACTGAGCCAAAGCAAAAAAAAAAAAAAATCCAGTTGTGGATGTGACTGGTGATATAAGCAAGGTCCGATGCTGTAAAGAGCAATATTGCATAGGAACCTGGAATGTTAGGTCCATGAATCAAGGCAAATTAGAAGCGGTAAAATAGGAGATGGCAAGAGTGAACATCAACATTCTAGGAATGAATGACCTCAGATGGACTGGAATGGGTGAATTTAATTCAGATGACCATCATATCTACTACTGTGGGCAGGAATCCCATAGAAGAAATGGAGTAGCCATCATGGTCATCAAAAGAGTCCAAATTGCAGCACTTGGATGCAATCTCAAAAACGACAGAATGATCTCTGTTCATTTCCAAGGCAAACCATTCAATATCACAGTAATCCAAGTCTATGTCCCAACCAGTAACACTGAAGAAGCTGAAGTTGGATGGTTCTATGAAGATCTACAAGACCTTTTAGAACTAACACCCATAAAAGATGTCCTTTTCATTATAGGGGACTGGAATGCAAAAGTAGGAAATCAAGAAACACCTGGAGTAACAGACAAATTTGGCCTTGGAATATGGAATGAAGCAGGGCAAAGGCTAATAGAGTCTTGCCAAAAAAATGCACTGGTCATAGCAAACACCCTCTTCCAACAACACAAGAGAAGACTCTACACATGGACATCACCAGATGGTCAACACCGAAATCAGATTGATTATATTCTTTGCAGCCAAAGATGGAGAAGCTCTATACAGTCAACAAAAACAAGACCAGGAGCTGACTGTGGCTCAGATCATGAACTCCTTATTGCCAAATTCAGACTTAAATTGAAGAAAGTAGGGAAAACC
>SJYX01024076.1:33400-50482 GCA_006410675.1 Oreotragus oreotragus | reverse complement strand
GGCAGCCCACCAGGCTCCCCCATCCCTGGGATTCTCCAGGCAAGAATACTGGAGTGGGCTGCCATTTCCTTCTCCAGTGCATGAAAGAGAAAAGTGAAAGTGAAGTCGCTCAGTCTGTCCGACTGTTAGCGACCCCATGGACTGCAGCCCACCAGGCTCCTCCGTCCATTGGATTTTCCAGGCAAGAGTACTGGGGTGGGGTGCCATTGCCTTCCCCACAGATGGTGACTGCACCCCTGAAATTAAAAGATGCTTGTTCCTTGGAAGAAAACCTATGACCAGTCTAGACAGCATATTAAAAAGCAGAGACATTACTTTGCTGACAAAGGTCCGTCTAGTCAAAGCTATGGTTTTTCCAGTAGTCATGTATGGATGTGAAAGTTGGACCATAAAGAAGGCTGAGCATTGAAGAATTTATGTTTTTGAATTGTGATTTTGGAGAAGACTCTTGAGAGTCCCTTGGACTGCAAGATCAAACCAGTCAATCCTAAAGGAAATCAGTTCTGAATATCCATTGGAAGAACTGATGCTGAAGCTCCAATACTTTGGCCACCTGATTCGAAGAGCTGACTCTGTGGAAAAGACCCTAATGCTGGGAAAGATTGAAGGCAGGAGGATAAGAGGACAACAGAGGATGAGATGGTTGGATGGCACCACCGACTTGATGGATATGAGTTTGAGCAAGCTCTGGGAGTTGGTAATGGATGGGAAGCCTGGCGTGCTGCAGGGGTCACAAAGAGTCAGACTCGACTGAATGACTGAACTAAACTGAGCACAATGAGGTTGAGAATAGAAATCTTATTTCCAATCTTACTGTTTCTCATTTCCCAATATTTTTCTCTTCCTTGCATTTGTACTCTTGACTACCTTCCCATCTGTCTTCTCCCCTTCCCACAGCATCTTTCCCAGGATGTAGCCCACTTTCCCCCGTTGGTGTGCTGTGGAGGGCACGGGGGAACCTCCACACCGTATGCCCCTGAAAAGCTCTCTCTGGTTTGACTCACGTCGCCCCTCACAGGAGTCGTGAAAGCACCCATGTCCATCTGAAACTGCCAGTCAAGCCAGGCAGCCAGGTGTTCTGAGCACTTTGCGCTGAAGGACCAGTTGCAGCTCTTGGGCCAAAATGTGAGAAACGGACATGTGCCATCTTGATGGTGGGATCCACCATCATCAAGCTAGTATCATAGCCAGGAGATCAGAGTCTAACTAATCCTTTGTGGTGGTGACCCAGGAGAACTGGGTCAGGGAGGGTCCATTAGATGTTCCCAGTTTTGTGAGAAATGTGATCTCCCAACCAGGACCCCAGACATTTCATCTGGTATCATATGAGAGCATTTGTTGGACTATGTGTCATTCAGGAACTCCACATTATTTTTAACATTATTCATTCATTTATTTATTTTAATATTTATTTTTATTTATTTGGCTGTGCTCGGTCTTAGTCGCAGCACACAGAATCTTCAGTCTTTTAGTTGTGGCCTGTGGGATCTAGGTCCCTGACCAGGGATTGAACCTGGGCCCCCTGCATTTGGAGCACAGAGAGTTAGCCATGAGACCACAGCGAAGTCTCTAGGAATGCCATCTTTAGCTTCACAAAAATATACTTGTGAGGGTTGACTCAGAATATTGAGTTAACTCAGATCCAGTCCTAATGTGGGTCTCGGGTGGTGAGTGCAGGTGGCTGGTATGGAGCTGACAGTGACTGTCTCCTTCCTCAGAAGACAGTGTCAGCTTTATACACATCAAAGAATATTGCCAAGGTGTGCCTAGAAAACTGTCATCCTTACAGCTTATTGTCTGATTCCAGTGAACTTGATGTAACCTGGGAATCCAGCTTAGTGAAGATCCAAATGTGGAGGATTGGTCCAAAAGGTTCAGAGTGCCCTGAGAATGGATGGTAATCCCCAAAGATGCTTCTGATGGGCTCTTATGCTCCTGATAAAAGCAGAACTCTCTATGTTGTTTTGTTTTGTTTCATTTTGATAAAAAGTGCCAAGGAGGGAATTTCCTGGTGGTCCAGTGGTTAGCACCCCGGATTTTTGCTGCCAAGGAAGTGGGCTCAATCCCTAGTTCAGAAACTAAGTTTCCTGCAAGTTGTATGTGAATGAATGAAGTCGCTCAGTCATGTCCGACTCTTTGTGATCCCATGCACTGTAGCCTACCAGGCTCCTCAATCCATGGGATTCTCCAGGCAAGAATACTGGAGTGGGCTGCCATTTCCTTCTCCAGGGGATCTTCCCAACCCAGGGATCGAACCTGGGTCTCCCGCATTGGAGGCAGACACTTTAACCTCTGAGCCACCAGGGAAGCCTGTATAGCACAGCCAAAAAAAAAAAAAAAAAAGCTTCAACCCAGCAAATTCTATGACACTGAGTGGCTTTCTGTTTCCAGCTCTGAGTGCTCACCTTTTGGTATTGCCTTGGGATGATTTCATTCCCACTGCTTCACAAGGAAATGGTTTTGGAAAGATTCCTTTTTCCTGTTTACCTCCTCATAGAACAAGACAAACCAGCCACAGGAACAACAAAATAAGCCCAAGATTTCCATCGCTTTAGCTATAAATGGGGACAGAATGGACCTCCTTATAAATTATGCCCTGTTTTCTTGCAGTGCCTTTAAAGAGAAACGATGGCTTCAGCAGTTAGGAATAGCAAGAGTCCTAGCGAAAAAGAGCATTTCTAATCTGACTATCCAAGGAGGCTTGACAGCATGTGAAAATCCTCCAGAAATTGTGCTTTGAAAAGTCACAACAACCCCAGTTTGTATGAAGACCTGGTCAGACAGAACTTCTAATTCTAACGCTAAAGTTTCTGATAACTGTTTTAATTTGGGGAGTTCTAATAACAGTTCTGATGCTACATGAATATTTAAAGTTCAATACCATGTTTTCTCAAACTCCATCACCCTAAGTGAAAATTAAGGGCATTTGTTTTTACACAAAGAGTCTGAGGTATAATTCATAAGAAACTGAGAAGAGCAGTTGCCTATGGGGTTAGTAGGGCAACTGGGAAGATGAGAAACAAGGACAAGAGCAAGAATGTTTATTTTCTCCCTCTCTCTGTCTCTCTTATTTATTTTTTGCTTTCCTGGGACTTTTAAAAGTGCTTTTTGTTTTTCGAACATATGATTGCAGTACACAGTGAAAATATTAATTCAAAAAATTCTATATAGGGAAAATATTCTATATAGGGATGAGATGGCTGGAATGCATCACCAACTCGATGCACAGGAGTTTGAGCAAGTTCCAGGAGATGGTGATGGACAGGGAAGCCTGGCGTGCTGCAGCCCATGGGGTGGCAAAGAGTTGGACACGACTGAGCAACTGAACTAAACTGATACAGGGAAAGTCCCTGGTAGCGTTGTAAATACCATCTACGTCTAATACTGGTCTCAGATGTCTTTTGAATTTCTGCTAAAACACTGCTTGCTATTAATTTTTGTAAACTGATGTAGAGTTTACCGACAGTGAATTACAAAGATCTTAAATGTAAGATTCAACAGCTTGAACAATTATATACATCTGTGTAACTAACACCCCAGTCAAGACGTAAACACTTCATTACCCCAGAAATTTCCTTCAAGCTCTTTAGTTCANATATATATATATATAGTAAATTCTATTGAGCTCTATTTCTGTAATTTAAAAAAACTGAATTAAAATTTGAAATCATTAAGAAAAATTAAAATAACATGAAAATAGCAATTACCTAGGAATAAACCTAACAAAATATGTACAAGATTGCTCCCCATACTGACAATATAAGAAACTTTGCTGAAAGAAGTTCAGTTCAGTTCAGTTCAATCGCTCAATTGTGTCCAACTCTTTGTGACCCCATGAAGCAGCACGCCAGTCCTCCCTGTCCATCACCAACTCCCGGAGTTCACTCAGACTCACGTCCATCGAGTCCGTGATGCCATCCAGCCATCTCATCCTCTGTCGTCCCCTTCTCCTCCTGCCCCCAATCCCTCCCAGCATGAGTCTTTTCCAATGAGTCAACTCTTCGCATGAGGTGCCCAATATATTGGAGTTTCAGCTTTAGCATCATTCTTTCCAAAGAACACCCAGGGCTGATCTCCTTTAGAATGGATTGGTTGTATCTCCTTGCAGTCCAAGGGACTCTCAAGAGTCTTCTCCAACATCACAGTTCAAAAGCATCAATTCTTCGGTGCTAGCCTTCTTCACAGTCCAACTCTCACATCCATACATGACCACAGGAAAAGCCATAGCCTTGACTAGATGGACCTTAGTCAGCAAAGTAATGTCTCTGCTTTCGAATATGCTATCTAGGTTGGTCATAACTTTTCTTCCAAGGAGTAAGCTTTTTTTAATTTCATGGCTTCAATCACCATCTGCAGTGATTTTGGAGCCCAACAACATAAAGAAAGAAGTTAATAGATAACTAAATAATGGGAGTAACAGAGCATGATCTTGGATTGAAAGAGGTATCTTTAAGTGGTCATTTCTCGAGGGACCAATCACTAGTCTATAAAGTAATCCAAGTTAAAATCTTGGGAGGGCTTGCTTCCTTATTGGTGGCAATGTTATTGTGTGTGTGATTGGGATGTTTTATGTAGTGAGATGAGCTGAGTTAAATGTGTATTTGGAAATGCAAAATACCTAGAACACTTACTACAATGTTAAAGGAGTTCACAGCTGGGGAAAACTAAAACTATACACATTTGGTTACTGAATAAACTAACACCAACTTGGTTACCTAAAAATAATAATGTAATCATATATTAATAATAACCATTCATTGTTTGTAATAACATTACATCTCCATTGTCTGATTATAGAAACTTCATTTTTAAAAAGAACAGTTGCCAGAGATATGGGTATTTTTTATATTAAAAACCTTACCTATATTTTGATTTAGCCTATAAGGAGTTAAGTAGCAAGAAGTATTTACATTCATTCTGAGCACAGATCTTTAAAGTGGAGCTGATATAAATCTATATACATGAATTGATGTTGTTGATAAGGGTTTGCTGTGAAAGAAATTAAGAATCGCTTATGTCTAAAATGCTTCCCAGGTTTTTTGATGGTAAAGCATCTTCCTGCTAATTCAAGTGATGTGGGTTTGATCCCTGGATTAGTAAGATCCCTGGAAAAGGAAATGGCAACCCACTCCAGTACTCTTGCCTGGAGAATCCCATGGACAGAGTAGCCTGGTGGGCTATAGTCCATGGGGTCACAAGAAGTTGGATACAACTTAGCAACTAAACAACAAAACAATGTCTAAAAGAGACACATTTATATAGAAATCTTAGTGTTCTATCATTTTTCCGCTTTAATATGATCTTGGGGAGAGGCTTTATTTCCTAATTGTGTAGTTATTCTTTGAATTATCATGAAAAGCTACATTGTCTTCAGACAACACAAGATAAATTATGTTAAGAAATATTTTGCCTCAACATCCCAATTATTTGAAAGCTTATTTAACTTAATTCATCACTGGTGCACACTGGTTTTACCTACACAGTTACAAATATAAAATTTTCTTAATCCTTAAGGTCTAATGATAAGCAGGGCTAAGTCCTGTTCAGAAAGTATGTGTAACATATACAATGAGATGTCTGCATCTTATCTCTCCTTCTATCCTCACTCCTCTAAAGGGAAGTGCTTGATTTAATTCCTATGCAGTGAATTCCCCAGGAAGTGACAACTTTTTATTTTTAAATGGAACATTACTGTCAAAAGCATCTGACTTGGCCTGTTAGCATTCTTCTTTGTATAATTTTCACAAACTGTCAGAGTTCCATGGCTTGAACATTTTTTATCTCTTCTAAAAAAGTAAGGCAACATGATCACATTGCACCCCCATGCCATTTGAAGTATACAGAAAAGAAGTTGAGATCAAACCCATCAAAGAGTGGAAAAAATGCAAAGAAAATAAAGAAACCACTGGTAAAAAGGTAAATTAGAATCAAAGCAGCAAGAGAAAGGAAGATTAGCAAAGAAAACATAACTGAAGCTAAGATGTGTGTGTGTGTGGGTATATTCTTATCAATAAATGTATTTCTTGTAATAAATAAAAGTCTGGGCAACAAAGTCATAGTTAACTTTATCATCTGTTAACAGTAACATTGTGTAGAGACTAAGGAAATAACTGAAATTACATTACACTACATAATAACAAAAATATAGAGGCTGTGATTCTAAATAAATTCAACAAATTATTTTAGTTAAATATTCACAAGAAAAATAAAGAGAATTCCAGAAAATGTCTACTTCTGCTTCATCGACTATACTAAAGCCTTTGTGTGGATCACAAAAAACTGTGGAAAATTCTTAAAAGAGATCGGAATACCAGACCGACTGACTTGACTCCTGCAAAACCTGTATGCAGGTCTAGAAACAACTGTTAGAACCAGACATGGGACAATGAACTGGTTCCAGATTGGGAAAGGAGTACATCAAGAGTGTATATTTTCACAGCCTTATTTAATTTCTATGCAGTTTAACATCATGTGAAATGCTGGGCTGGATGAAGCACAAGCTGGAATCAAGACTGCCCGGAGCAATAATCAATATCCTCAGATATGTAGATGACACCACCATCATGGCAGAAAGTGAAGAGAAACTGAAGAGCCTGTTGATTAAAGTGAAAGAGGAGAGTGAAGAAGCTGACTTAAAGCTGAACATTCAAAAAACGAAGATCATGGTATCTGGTCCCATCACTTCATGGCAAATATGTGGGGAACAATGGAAATAGTGATAGACTTTCTTTACTTGGGCTCCAAGCTCACTGAAGATGGTGACTGCAGCCATGAAATTGAAAGACACTTGCTCCTTGGAACAAAATCTATGATGAACCTAGACAGCATATTAAAAAGCAGAGACATTATTTTGCCAACAATGGTCCATGTAGTCAAAGCTATAGCTTTCCAAGTAGTCATGTATGGATGTGAGAGATGGATCATAAAGAAGGCTGAGCACTAAAGAACTGATGCTATTCAACTGTGGTGTTGGAGAAGAGTCTTGAGAGTCCCTTGGACTGCAGGGAGATCAAACCAATCAATCCTAAAGGTAATCAATCCTGAATATTCATTGGAAGTACTGATGCTGAAGCTGAAACTCCAATTCTTTGGCCACCTGATGCAAAGAGCTGACTCATTAGAAAAGACCCTGACCTGCTGGTGGGAAAGATTAAATGTTGGAGAAGAAGGGGAGGACAGAGGACGAGATGGTTGGATGGCATCACTGACTCAATGGAAATGAGTTCAAGCAATCTCCAGGAGATGGTGAAGGACAGGGAAGCTGGTGTGCTGCAGTCCGTGGGGGGTCACAAATAGTTGGGCACGACTGAGTGACTGAACAACAACAAATAACAAGGAACCCAAAATGATCTCAGCTTTCAGACTGAGTGATAAGTATAGATACATGTCACATTGAAAATAGTTTCTTCATCAAAACAATATATTAATTTTGATTATGAATGGCAACAAATACCCTCTAGAGCATATGCTATTTATGATAAAATTTTACATGAGGCTGAAGAACCAGTGAAATCTTGTTCAGCAGATTATTAAGGAAGCTGGATGCATGAGAAGAGATGAAGGGATGAAAATGATGACATGGGCTATTGTCATCAAAAACAAAAACAGCGTTAATATCACATCCTCAGTCTGGCCTGGGTGATTGAGGGAGTGGTGAAGAGATAACTTCGCTTATCAAATGGACAAAAGAAGGTGATTTCTGAAACTCCACACTAAGGACTATATGTTAACATACATGTCTTGATTTCAAGATGAGTGGATTTACATTTCTATGCAACCAAAATAGACTTCCAAAAAGCTCACTAACATATAAATGACTCTTGCTCCCATTACTGTAGTGATGGAATGAAAAATTATCTGTGGTCCATGCTTCATAAACTCCTCATTGTTCCAACAAATGTGGCATAAAGAAGGCATAGACACCTGAAATATGCAAACAATAACTCTAGTAATGTTGAGTGAAGAGATTTTAATGGAATGTTAAACTGCTTAGATTTACAGTAATGTCTTAAAGACTAAGTTCACATCATTAATATCAGAAATGTCTATATTTTAAGTAACCAGATAGCCTTCCCATCTTTATAATAAAAATTTCTACTGTTCTTCATATATATTTTATTATACTTTCTTCATTTAACTAGGAACTGTTAATTACATCTAGGTAACCATATATATATATATATATATATTACTATAAAAGGAATAAACTATTCTCATCCTGTGGATACATTTCCTGGAATGTGCAGTTCTAATTCCATGCCTCACTCAAGCAATTTTTCTTGTCTGATTGAATCATTCTGGAAGTGATAACTCAAGATTGGTTGTCAAGAAATCTTTGACGTTTTGAATTGGTCATAACATTTCTTAAAATTATTTTTCTCTTCTGTTCTTTCTTTTTCATTTGTGCTACTAGTTAGGGAGATTTTGTCAATTTATCTTTGAAATTCTGTACTGAATTGTTCATATCTGTATATTTTTTTATTTTCAACAATTTCATTTTCTTACTGAATATTCCTTCAAAACAGTGATCTTCTATTATGAAGGCAGCATAATCTCTGATTTATCTACAGATATTGTGTCAGCTATGTTTATTCAAGGAAGTAGAACTTGCAAGATTATCTATCATCTATAAATCACTAATTTATCTAAAGGAATGGAGTATTTACAGAGAAATACTTACAAATCGGAG
Organism: Oreotragus oreotragus; assembly: GCA_006410675.1. Classification (NCBI taxonomy): domain Eukaryota; kingdom Metazoa; phylum Chordata; class Mammalia; order Artiodactyla; family Bovidae; genus Oreotragus; species Oreotragus oreotragus. The sequence continues at coordinate 41,793 of SJYX01024076.1, read as the reverse complement.
TAATAGTCAAAAACTGGAAAAACTTCCTCTTGAAGATGGTAAAATACGGGATGATAACAAAACTCTCCCTCCCTTTTACTCAAAGATATTAAAATGCTTTAAAATCATACCGGTATTCATCACTAGCAATGACACAAAGAAATTGAGGGAAGGAGGCAAGAGGCAGGGAGAAAACCGAAAAGCTCATTTCAGTGCAAATGTAAATACACTCCTCAGCTTTAAATCAGTCATTTGTCATCAGGACGACACCAATTAAAAACAATGACATGCTCCCATTAAAATCATACCGGTATTCATCACTAGCAATGACACAAAGAAATTGAGAGAAGGAGGCAAGAGGCAGGGAAAAAACCAAAAAGCTCATCTCAGTGCAAATGTAAATACACTCCTCAGCTTTAAATCAGTCATTTGTCATCAGGATGACACCAATTAAAAACAATGACATGCTCCCATTCCTATTAGAATTACCAAACTAAAAAGAATGGCCATACCAAGTTTAGGCAAGAATACAGAAGCACTGGAATCATTATATGTTTGCTGCTGGAATAGAAAATGGTAAAAACTACTTTGGTAAACAATTTGACAGTTTCCTAAAACTTTAAATACATCTATAATACATTATCTAGGCATTCCACTCTTAGGTGTTTACACAAGAAAAAAGTGAGCACATGTCTGTTTAAAGACCTGTGCATGACTGCTCATAATAGTTTTAGTTACAATAGATTCAAACTGGAAACAACCAATAGCCCATGAAAAGGGAGATGGATAAACACACTGCAGTGTGTCCAGACACTAGTATGTGTGTGTGTGTGTGTGTGTGTGTGTGTGTGTGTGTGTGTGTGTGTGTGTGCAAGCACTCATTCACTAAATCATGTCGGACTCTTTGTGACCCCTTTGACTGTAGCCTGCCAGGCTCCTCTGGCCATGGGATTCTCCAGGGTAGAATACTGGAGTGGGTTGTCATTTCCTTCTCCAGGGGATCTTCCTCACTCAGGGACCAAACCTGTGTCTCCTGCATTGGCTGGCACATTCTTTACCACTGAGAAAGCTGGCAAGCCCATAAATACTGTGATACTACTTTGTAATGAAAAGAGTGGAAGTTTTATGTGCATAGCTATATGATGACCCTAAAACCAATGGCACCGAGTGACAGAAATCAGATAAAAGAGAGTATATACTATCAATACACTATTTTATTCGTATAAATTTCTAGAAAATTCAAACTAACCTATAGTGACAAAAAGCATATGAAAGATGGGATTATGGGTTGGCTAGAAGGAAAGGAGAAGGGATTACCAAGGGCTATATTAAACTTTTGGTAACTTTCTTGACTGTGATTATAGCTTTGCAGGGGTATCTTAGGTCAAAGGTGATGGTATACACTTCAAATTTGTGCAGGCCAGCAATAAAGAAAAAAAGTGAAGTCACTCAGTCATGTCCAACTCTTTGCGACCCCATGGACTGTAGCCTACCAGGCTTTTCTGTCCATGGGATTTTCCAGGCAAGAGTACTAGAGTGGGTTGCCATTTCCTTCTCCAGGGGATTGTCCCAACTCAGGGATCAAACCTGGGTCTCTCACATTGCAGGCAGACGCTTTACCATCTGACTCACCAGGGAAGCTGGCCAGCAAATGAAACTATAAATAAGGTGAAAAGACAACCTTCAGATGGGAGGAAATGATAGCAAATCAAACAACTGACAAAGGATTAATCTCTAAAATATATAAGCAACTCACTCAGTTCAACAGCAGAAAAATAAAAAATCCAATCAAAAAGCAGGCAGAAGACCTAAACAGACATTTCTCCAAAGAAGACATTCAGATGGCTAATATACACATGAAATTATGTTCAACCTCACTCATTATTAGAGAAGTGCAAACTAAAACTACAACAAAGTATCAGCTCTTAGCGGTCAGAATGCCACCATCAAAATGTCTACATACAAAGATGCTGGAGAGAATGTGGAGAAAAGGGAACCCTCTTGCACTGTTGGTGGGAATGTAAATTGATACAGTGACTATGGAGAACTGTATGGGGGTTCCTTAAAAAACTAGAAATAAAGCTATCATTTGACACAACACTCCCACTACTGGGCATTTACCTTGAGGAAACCATAATTGAAAAGGACACATGTACTCCAATGTTCATTGTAGAGCTATTTACAATAGCTAGAATATGGAAGCAACCTAGATGTCCACTAACTGATGAATGGATAAGAATTCATGGTATATATACACAATGGAGTATTATTTAGACATAAAGGAACACATTGGACTCAGTTCTAATAAGGTGGATGAGCTTAGAGCCTATTATACAAAGTGAAGTAAGTCAGAAAGAGGAAATCAAATATATATAACATATATATATATATATATCAGGGAAGGCAATGGCACCCCACCCCAGTACTCTTGCCTGGAAAATCCAATGGACGGAGTAGCCTGGTAGGCTGCAGTCCATGGGGTCGCTAACAGTCGGACAGACTGAGCGACTTCACTTTCACTTTTCTCTTTCATGCATTGGAGAAGGAAATGGCAACCCACTCCAGTGTTCTTGCCTGGAGAATCCCAGGGACGGGGAAGCCTGGTGGGCTGCTGTCTATGGGGTCACACAGAGTCGGACATGACTGAAGTGACTTAGCAGCAGCAGCAGCAGCAGCATATATATATATGGTTTCTAGAAAGATGGTATTGATGAACATATATGCAGGGCAGCAGTGGATACACGGATATATATAGAGAACAGACGAAGACAAAGTGGGAGAAGGAGATGGTGGGACAAATAGAGTAGCATGGAAACATATACATTACCATATGTAAAATTAGATAGCCAGTGGAAATTTGCTTAATGATGTAGGGAGCTCAAATCCAGTGTTCCGTGACAATCTAGAAGGGAGGGATGGGTGTGAAATGGAAGGTTGGTTCGAGAAGGAGGCAACATATGCATATCTATGGCTCATTCATGTTGATGTGTGGCAAAAACCAATACTGTAAAGCAATTATACGCCAATTAAAAATAAAAAATTTAAATAAAATTATATCTAAAGATCTCCAAAAAAATATAGGCAGTCTTTTGTATTTCTACGGCATCATAAAATGGTTAAAATTAAATGTGGGGACAATGATTATTAAAATGAAAATTAACTTTTATTCTTCTATGTTTGACCTATTTCCAACGTCCTCCTTATAGAAAGCAGCACTGCTAGTTCTTTAACTTGTATTGATGGATGGTTAGCTTCTCTATCATAAGTATAATACTAATATTTTTTCATGGACTTATTAGGTTTAGATTTTATATATCAATTATCTGCTGTACTGATTGGGAATTTAACATTCAGTTCAGTTCAGTTCAGTCTCTCAGTCGTGTCCGACTCTTTGCGACCCCATGAGTTGCAGCATGCTAGGCCTCCCTGTCCATCACCAACTCCCGGAGTTCACTCAGACTTGCGTCCATCGAGTCAGTGATGCCATCCAGCCATCTCATCCTCTGTCATCCCCTTCTCCTCCTGCCCCCAATCCCTCCCAGCATCAAAGTCTTTTCCAATGAGTCAACTCTTCACATGAGGTGGCCAAAGTACTGGAGTTTCAGCTTCAGCATAATTCCCTCCAAAGAAATCCCAGGGTTGATCTCCTTCAGAATGGACTGGTTGGATCTCCTTGCAGTCCAAGGGATTCTCAAGAGTCTTCTCCAACACCACAGTTCAAAAGCATCAATTCTTCGGCACTGAGCCTTCTTCACAGTCCAACTCTCACATCCATACATGACTACTGGAAAAACCATAGCCTTGACTAGACAGACCTTAGTCAGCAAAGTAATGTCTCTGCTTTTGAATATACTATCTAGGTTGGTCATAACTTTTCTTCCAAGGAGTAAGCGTCTTTTAATTTCATGGCTGCAATCACCATCTGCAGTGATTTTGGAGCCCCCCAAAATAAAGTCTGACACTGTTTCCACCGTTTCTCCATCTATTTCCCATGGAGTGATGGGAACGGATGTCATGATCTTCGTTTTCTGAATGTTGAGCTTTAAGCCAACTTTTTCACTCTCCTCTTTCACTTTCATCAAGAGGCTTTTAAGTTCCTCTTCACTTTCTGCCATAAGGGTGGTATCATCTGCATATCTAAGGTTACTGATATTTCTCCCAGCAGACCTTCGGTGTCAAGAGTCTTCTTTCCCAAATAAGGTAGATAAAATAAGGATAATCCATTATAAAGAGTCAAATGGAGAAATGAAATCTAGGACAGGAACCCAGTGCTCTCCTATATGATTTAGATGAGAAGGCAAGAAATTATTATCCAATAATAATAACAAAAATAATGAGTTGTAAGATGACTCTCTCCTAATACAGAGGTAATAACTGAAAGGTCTGTCTGAAGAAGTGGTCAAGTCTCTTGACAAGTATAGGTCCAGCAGCATTGAAAGGAGTGACTCTTGTATCTTTTGGGAGAGTTGGTGAACCATATCCACATTCTTATCTGGTAACTGAGTTTAATTGTGCAGAGTTGGGGAGTGGGGTCTGACCTTATGGCTCTCAGGACTATCTCACTTAATAACTCACTGCCAGTGGGTTGTTTCTGTCACTGTTTCTGAAAGTGATTTTTTCAGGTTTGTGCCAGCCCTTAAAGGCTGTAGCTTCTCAGGTCATATTAAAGGACAAGCAGTTTTGAGGATGTCAAAAAATAGGTTTTGGAGATTCCATTCAGTCCCATAATTATCACATTTTTTTAAAAAAACAATTGCTGTCAATTAAGAAAAAAATACCTTTAAAAAAATAATGTCAGTTAGGAAGTTAAATTATGATAATTATCAGATAACACAGAATAAGAAAATAATAATTGAAACATTATGATATTTTCAAATGTGAGGAGGAAATGATCCTTCAAGGGGAAACTCATTCGAGAAGGTCACTTGTAGTGTAGTGAGGAAACAACTTAAGAATTATGATGAAGAGGAGTTGATCACCACCGCACTGCATGATGGTAGAACAAGGGCATCAAAGGACACAGTGAAACTCAGAGGACGGAAACCTTAGCTTGTATTCACAACATATCTCATTTGTTTATCAACCTAATTTTCATTCAACAGTTTAAACTGATGGCTGGAAAAAGAAGCATCAAAAACACTGAAATGAAGCATGTATGGAAGCCTTATTTTCTTTTTCAGAGCATATTATACATGGCCACATTTTTTTGGTTCTATCATTAATTTCCTATTTATTAAAAAAAAAAAATTAGAGCTTCCCTGGTGGCTCAGTGGTAAAGAATCCACCTGCTAATGCAGGAGACACAGGTTCAATTCCTGATCGAGAAGATCCCTCGTGCCGCAGGGCATCTAAGCCCAGCACCACAGGTAGTGAAGCTGTGCCCTAGAGCCCAGGAGTCACAACCACCAGAGCTTGTGTTTCAAACAAGAGAAGCCCCCACACTGAGAAGCAGAAGCCAGAGCACCGCAGCTGCAGCCCGCTTGCCCCTCCTAGAGAAAAGCCCATGTGGCAGTAAGCCCCAGCGGAGCCAAACATAAGTAAATAAAATTATTAAACAACTTTAAATTAATTTTAATAGAGTTTACTTACTTTACAACTTGGTGTTAGTTTCTACTGCACAGCAAAGTGAATCAGTTATACCAGGTATCCTCTCTTTCTCAGATTTCCTTCCCATTTAGGTCATAGAACACCGAGTAGAGTTCCCTGAGCTATACAGTAGCTTCTCTTCAGTTATCAATTTTATATTGATATATAGTAGTGTATGTATGTCAACCATAATCACTCAATTAATCCCACAGCCTATCCCCCAATATTTTACAAAAAATACAATTTAAACATTCATGAAGGGCAATCACAGGGCCAGTACAAGATAGCTACAGCTTCTGCCTGGCAGAAATGTTAAACTTCTGCAGTTATTCGTCTCTCAGATGGTGAACAGAAGAGAGAAAAGAAGAAAATGCAAATAGCATTTGAAATTGGCTTTTAATTCCTGCTGATACAATCTCTGGATTTTTATAACTTGACCCATTAGGTTAGGATAACTAATATCTGTTGTATGAGTTCTAGGTATCATTCAGCTAATCCTTGAAATTATAATTTGCTTTCAAAAAACACATGCCTCTGAATGTTCTGACCAAAAGTTTTCATAAATTAATTCATTAAAAAAAAAAACAATGATTACAAACCTGTTACGTGCTGGGAACTGTAACAGGACATGGAAAACAGATCTAAAAACTCGCATGGTTCTAGCCCCTGTGGAAACTGTAAAACCAGGACACATAGCACAGGTGGTAAAGAATTTGTCTGCCAATGCAGGAGACATAAGAGATATGGGTTCAATCCCTGTGTCAGGAAGATCCCCTGGTAGAGGGCATGACAACCACTCCAGTATCCTTGCTTGGTGAATCCCATGGACAGAGGAGCCTGTTGGGCTACAGTCCATTGGGTTGCAAAGAGGTGGACATGACTGAGTGACTGAGCATACACACACATATGCTTGTGTGTGTGTGTCTGTGTGTGTGTGTAAACCAAACACTTTTCTGTATACCTGAAACTAACATGATGTTATAAATCAACTATCTTTGAACAAAAATTGTTTTAAAAAAAGTACACCATCTGGCAGCAAGCTTAGTGCTCACTGCTGTGCTCTTAGTGTTTAGTGCTCTGTGATGACCTAGAGGGGTGGGATTGGGGNCATGATGTTATAAATCAACTATCTTTGAACAAAAATTGTTTTAAAAAAAGTACACCATCTGGCAGTAAGCTTAGTGCTCACTGCTGTGCTCTTAGTGTTTAGTGCTCTGTGATGACCTAGAGGGGTGGGATTGGGGGGTGGGAGGGAGTGGATATATGTATATTTAAAACTGATTCACTTTTCTATACAGCAGAAACTAACAATATTGTCAAGCAACTCTATGCCAATAATAAATCTGCATTTAAAAAGAAAGAACATGCATTCTGAAGTAAAAGAGTGGAACAAGAAAGCAGGATGTGAGAGCTGGACCATAAAGAAAGCTAAGTGCCTAAGAATTGATGTTTTCGAACTGTGGGGCTGGAGAAGACTCCTGAGATTCCCTTAGACTGCAAGGAAATCAAACCAGTCCATCCTAAAGGAAATCAACCCTGAATATTCATTGGCAGGACTGATGTTGAAGCTGAAGCTCCACTACTTTGACCACCTGATGCGAAGAGCCACCTTATTGGAAAAGACCCTGATGCTGGGAAAGCCTGAGGGCAGGAGGAGTAGTCTGAGATGGTTGGATGGCATCACTGACTCAATGAACATGAGTGAGTCTGAACAAACACTAGGAGACTGTGAAGGACAAAGGAGCCTGGAGTGCTGCAGTCCACAGGGCCACAAAGAGTTGGATATGACTTAGCAACTGAATAAAAACATAAGAGTTGCCCAGTCTACAAAGTCCCACCATTATCCTTTGTGATTTCATCTTATACACAGAAAACTCATCAAATGTACTGGTCTCTCTAAATGACCTCCTATTCTATCTCAGTCATCAGTTCACAGTCACATGTTGGCATTGTCATGACCCCAAATGGAGCCACCACTAAGACCACCAGAAAAATCGTCTTATCCTTCTGGTTTGCTCATTTACTTATTCCTCTTATACGTGTCCTTGCTCCTCATTAAGAACCTCACTCCACTGATATTCTTCTTCCTATTCATCATTTGGACGAATATTTTCCCAATGTTTTCTAATAGCCAAACATCAGTTCAGTTCAGTTGCTCAGTCTTGTCCGACACTTTGTGACCCCATGAATTGCAGCATGCCAGGCCTCCTTGTTCATGACTAACACCCAGAGTTCACCCAAACTCATGTCCATCAAGTCAGTAATACCATCCAGCCATCTCATCCTCTGTCATTCCCTTCTCCTGTCCCCAATCCCTCCCAGCATCAGGGTCTTTTCCAATGAGTCAACTCTTCGCATCAGGTAGCCAAAGGATTGGACTTTCAGCTTTAGCGTCAGTCCATCCAATGAACACCCAGGACTGATCTCCTTGAGGATGGACTGGTTGGATCTCCTTGCAGTCCAAGGGACTCTCAAGAGTCTTCTCCAACACCACAGTTCAAAAGCATCAATTGTTTGGTGCTCAGCTTTCTTTATAGCCCAACTCTCACATCCATACATGACCACTGGAAAAACCATAGCCTTGACTAGACGGACCTTTGATGGTAAAGTAATGTCTCTGCTTTTGAATATGCTATCTAGGTTGGTTGTAACTTTTCTTCCAACGAGTAAGTGTCTTTTAATTTCATGGCTGCAGTCACCATCTGCAGTGATTTTGGAGCCCCCCAAAATAAAGTCTGACACTGTTTCCCCATCTATTTCCCATGAAGTGATGGGATCTTAGAAAGTATCACTACAAACAAAGCTAGTGGAGGTGATGGAATTCCAGT
>SJYX01024075.1:944503-1034933 GCA_006410675.1 Oreotragus oreotragus | reverse complement strand
TTTTTTTTTCCCTAAGTTTATTTGTTAATTGAAGGATAATTGCTTTACAGAATTTTGTTCTTTTCTGTCAACCTCAACATGAGGTTTTACTTTCTCACAACAAATCTGTGAGTGATTAGGTTGAAGTTTTTAAATTCCTGGGTGTGGATCTGAGGATGGTGAGAAACCGTGAGACTGATTTTCTAAAGGACACAGATCAAAGGCAAAGCTATGTGTTATCCATCCTGTCCACTCCCAGTGGCATCAAGAGCCTGATAAAATGTTTCAGTTACTCCCCATGCATGATCACTGACCCCCATAAAAACCAAGGTAGGCAGGAACTGTGTCCTGATTCATTTTATGGTTGAGAAAATTGACTATTTAATATATTAATACACAGGGAGATTTGAGTTCAGGCTTAGAGGATTCCAAAAGCCTCCTTGCCTTTTTATAAGATGCTGATACAGTACTGCTTCTCTATGATAGAAACATATAATTATTCATAAACTTTTTAAAAAATATCTTACACTTTAAATTGGGGAATTGCATTCCAATATTTTGGCTAATATATAACAGGATGATGAACACATTTTATTATAATATGAGATGACTATCCTTTTATTAGTAATAGTTATCATTTACACTGTCTAATTCAATAAGCACATCTCACATTTGTTCCTTACAGTTTCACATAATATTTTATATCATAATTATAATTTAATCATAACTCAGCCTTATTAAAAGCTGTCAGGGCCGAGCTGTTGATGTGGTTAGTCTTTCCTCTAGTTATCTGGATCATTCTCTCCATTTGAAAACAATTTGGAGTCTCCTTTCTAGGGAGAATTCATGGCCTTTTACCACATGGGCAAACATATCTTTGAATACCTAAGGGATCACAAAGAGTTGAACATGATTGAGCCATTTTTATTTCATTTCACTAGACACCCTATAGGAGAAGGCAATGGCACCCCGCTCCAGTACTCTTGCCTGGAAAATCCCATGGATGGAGGAGCCTGGTAGGCTGCAGTCCATGGGGTTGTGAAGAGTCAGACACGACTGAGCGACTTCACTTGACTTTTCACTTTCATGCATTGGAGAAGGAAATGGCACCCCACTCCAGTGTTCTTGCCTGGAGAATCCCAGGGACGGGGGAGCCTGGTGGGCTGCAGTCCATGGGGTTGCACAGAGTCGGACACGACTGAAGCGGCTTAGCAGCAGCAGCAGCAAGTACAGTGTTTCCTATTTAATTTGTGAAGTGCAAGCCTGTGTCCAAAAGACTGGAGGAGGTAGAACATATCCTTGTCTCTGTACATGACTTTATGAGATGGAAAACCAGTATATCTTATACACAAATAAGGTAGATAGCACTGGGTGTTGTACCCATTCACAAAGGATTCCCTATTATCTTCATTCTAGTGTAAATCTTTCTATCTTTTGAAATCTCATCTGTACCTTTCTTGTGACACCCTTCCTTTCTACCTTACTTTATGGTTATGGGTTTCCCTGGTGCCTCAGTTGGTAAAGAATCCATCTGCTGATGCAGGAAACCTGGATTCAATCTCTGGGTTGGGAAGATTCCTCTGGAAAAGAGAATGGTTACCCACTGCAGCATTCTTGATGAAGAATTCTGTGGACAGAAAAGCCTGGTGGCCTACAGTCCATGGGGTTGCAAAGAGTCAGGCACAATTGACTAACACTTGTGGTTCTGTGTGTTTAATAAAGAACATATAATCAGTGAAGAAGGCTAACTTGAACTGTTTCAGCCCTTCCGAGTGTTGCAGGCATGATCTCGGGCAAAAGAGGTTATCACCAAGTTTTAGACTTATAGATTCATACAGAAATTAGAGTTGCTATGTGAACTAAAGGGATAAATATGTTTGTATTTATTTCTGGAAACTAATAGGTAATTCTCATATTCTCCCACTAATCTACAAATTAATTGATAACTGAAACTGTGACATATCCGTTATTATCTTTATACCTCCCACAATAATCACGAAGGGAGAGGGAAGTTGTTTATAATTATGAAGAGAAGGCTAATAAAGTTCACTTAGTTATTCTGCTTGAATGAAACTAATTCATCCAAACATCAGATCTCCAATTCCTGCTTTAACAAACTGTAACCATTCTTTGAGACCCATGAAAAGCTTTGTATATCCCTATACTCTCCTTTCATCTAACTGGAGGTTCTCTAGGTGAAAATAATCCACGTCCTATATGTTTATTGCAATTTATTCTTCTCTGCCCTTAATTATATACTTGTATTTACAATTTAGATTTCTGTTTGAGATTATATATATACACATTACTATTTATCTAATACTGGGTGCTTCAGTGGTCAAGGGTGGCCCCATGGCATTAATTCCTTTACTTTCAGGTTGTACATTAGTAAATGTAAATGTTCCCATAGATGTTCTATACTGTACCATCAAAAAAGACCATGGGGGAAAAAACAAGATACTGATTTAGAGTCTATGACTGTGAACCAAACCACTTGAATCTGTAAGTTTATAGTTTCATCAGTTTGGGAAAATTGCAGCCATTATCTCTTCAAATATAACCCCCATCCTCTCTTCCCAAAGGGTCAATAAATTAGGTCATGTGTGTGACCCACATGATTCTATCACTGAGATAAGTTATTTCAGTTTTTTTTTTTCTTTCTTTGTGTTTTCAGTTTAGTATTTTCTGCTGATCTATCTTCAAGTTCAGTAAGCCTGACTTCTACTGTGGCTGGTCTACCGACAAACCCATTCAGTAAATTTATAATTTCAGATATTCCCTAATTTTCAGTACGGAATATCTATTTGATTTTTTAAATTGTTTCAGTTTTCTGTTGATATTTTCACCTTTTCATCCATTTTGCTTTCTTTCCTTCTACTTTATTTCACATCATCCATTTATTTTAAATAGACCTTATTTGATCATTCTAACATCTATATTATCTTTGGGTTTATTTCTATGTTTTATTTTTCTCTTCATTATCATTCAACTAGCCTTTCCTCCTCATGTCTAATTTATTTTTTTACATGTGTTTATGATATGACAAGCAAGTGAATGCAAGCATCACAAAGGGCCCAGATGATATGTTCCTCATCTAGGGTTTTAATCGTGGGTCTTTAGCTTGTTGCCCATAGTTTCAAAATCTTGCAAATATCTTGAGAGGGTGATTTGTTTTGTTTATTGCAGACTCCCTTCCTCTTCTAAACACTCTGCCTTTCTGGCTCAGTTCCTCAGCTTCCTGCGTCACTATAGAACTCATTCACAGGGTCCTATGGGGAAACTCATATTTGCATTAAAGACTCCTCTAGTGCCCATTCTGTTTCAGAAATCCTGCACAGCTGCCAACAGCCTCTTTCCCTCAATGAACTCACCCCGCGTGGGCCAAGCCAGATTCTCAGTCTGAGCTCAATATAGACAAATGGCCCCACAGGTAAGACGGCTGAAGAAAACCTGCTTACCAAGAAAGAGAACTTCTCTCCCTTGGATTTCTTTTTAGCTTTTTATTTTGAAATAATTTTAGGCTTACAAAGGAGTTGTAAAAATAGTATAGCTAATTTCCACATCTTCCTTATCGTGTATCAAACCATAGAATATTTATCAAAACTAAAATAACCATGACACAATGTTACTACCTAAAGTGCAGAACTTTGTTTTATATATATATATGTATATATATATCACTTTTCAATAAAATTCTTCTTCTGATCAAGGACTCACAATGGATTTAGTTATTATGACTTCTTAATCTCTTCCAATCTGTGAAAATTCCTTAGTCCTTCCTTGCCCTTCATGACTTTAACAATTATGAAGGGCACTTGGTCAAGTGTTATGTAGAATGCCCCTAATTTTATTTTCTGTGGGTTTTGCATGGTTTCTCTGGGGTTATAGATTTGAGGGAACAATACCAGAAAGATGGGGTGCTCTTCTCATCACTTCAAGACATGTACTTTTAATTGAATTTGGAAAATCTCAAGTTATAAAATGATATGATATAAAGAGATTCTGTCTGGGAGGAACAAATAAGACTAACATAAGTCTGTCTCCACTTCAAGACCCCTGGGAGTAGATAAACTCACAGACCAGAACAAAATCTCATTGTCCAGAGAATTGCCAAACCATTCTGAAAATTGAAGAATTCTCTGGAGAGAATCTCTGCAGTGGAAAAATGAGAGCTCCTAATGCTTTCTCTTCTGAAACGCAGATTGAACTTCTTCTTCCTAAACCGATGTATATTCTATTTTTGTTAACGGGAAAGTACCAACTTGTAAGAGGAATTGCTTTTAAAAATTTTTGTTTGGTTAATATTTTTCTCTATCCTTTTCCTTTGTCAATCTGTAACTATGGCTTAATACAGTATCTGTCAAATAATATATGCCAGGTAACTGTCTGCAGCAAATGAATGGAAAGTAGAAAAAAAATTTTTTTTAAATTATTGAGCAAATGAATGAATTAAATCAGTTATTTTTATGGGCTTTTAAGTTAGTATCACTATTTTCAGACAAAATTTGGTTAATGGGCTAGCAGAGAATTATATATTATTTTGATTATTTTGAAAATCTCCCATCATTTAATTATTGTCTGAAAAGTATTTGATTTTTTGTCTATTTGCTTATATTTTTAGATTCTTAGATTCAGACTTTATTCCTTTTATAGCTGAAAGGGTGTATCCTTTTTACAAACTGCTTGCTATTTCCCCACCCCTTATCATCTGGCAAACTTTTTCCTACTCCATTTCTATAATTTTTATTTTTTATTTATTTTTATTTTTTAAATATAAATTTATTTATTTTAATTGGAGGTTAATTACTTACAATATTGTATTGGTTTTGCCATACATCCACATGAATGCACCACAGTTATAAAGAGTCTACAGACAAGTCACTGCACAGACCAATGCAATGAAAATTATTTGATATTGAGATTGTATAACTTTGTGCATATTAAGATAAACAACCCTTATGTAGATGAGATGCTATTGATAATATGACTATACTTATGTCAATTATGTTTAAGAAGATGTGTTATCTGGACAAAGATATGCAAACTAATCACAGGATAGAGCAGTGTCCTTGTTCTATATAGTAGCTAGAGACTCTAACCTTTGGCTGGTCTGTCCTCATACAAATCCATCATTTACACACTCTCATGGGTTTGAATTTTCTTTTCATTGTGATCCTAAGGAAAGGCTATGGGGTGAGAATTTCATTTTTGCTATATGTTAGCTGAGTGACTTTAGATAAGCCACATAAATTGAAAAAGAAAAAGGAGACGATAATGTGTAAAGTTTGGTCTTCTCCTGAGGATTAATAACATACTTCCCATTCACAAATCCTAATCTCTATGATTTAAATTTTGTTTTCATCAAATAACAAAAGTAAATAAATGGACGTAAGTTTGAAGACTTATAGGGTTATAACTGTCACTCCTGACTTCTAAGGAAGACTCCAGCTATATTTTTTATTTTAAGTTACACAATCAATGTATGTTAAAATGAGTTATATATGACAATACCTTAGTTCCTGGCATGCATCAGTTACCTAGCCACACTGACATTCGTATTCCCTATGACTTTCCTTTCTCACCTCTCCATTCCAGGTCTCCTCTCTTCCTTTAGTAGCCTTCTTTCTCTCTTTCTTTGCATTAACTATGTATTTTGAATCATAGAGAATTTTAAAATGACCAGAAGTGAATTCTACTCCCAAGGAGCTGATCATCTAATACAACCCTTTAAAATACACACTTACCAATTTATATTACTGAGAAGTGACTTAAGGTACATTTGGATCCAAGTGACTTCCCTGGTGGTCCAGTGGCTAAGGTTCTGCACTCCCAATACAGGGGACCTAGGTTCGATCCATGATCAGGGAACTAGATCCCACATGTCACAATTCAACTAAAAAGATCCTGCATACTTCAAGTAAAAGATCCCACATACTATGACTAAGACCCAGCACAGCTAAATGCATAAATATTTTAAAAAGAGAGAGACATAGGGATACAAGACTGTGGTTATTTGGAGAAACTGGAATGCTACTTTCAACCACAGAAATGAGGAGAGTTTCAGTGGAGAAGAAGACTTATAAAGGGCAGATGCATTGAATGTTGACCAATACCGTTCTCCTTTCTGGTTTTACAAGTGTGAAGCCAATGGTTCTGAGCTCTGGAGTCCCAAAGCTGGAGAGTGTAGAAGACATCCATTCTCTTGGCTGAAGGAGTCTTCAGAGCATAGGTCTTGCTAACAATACTGGCCAGGTCCATGATATCTTATATGGCTGTGGTTGAGCAGCAGAATAAAGCTTATAGCTTGGACTGGCTGATGTAAGAGTAGGATTATTGGAGCTAAGAAATATCCAACAAACAAAACAGGTAACAAAGTAATTACCACCGTGGCAGTAAGAAGGCCAGCAGGGACACTGATGATCACTCCAATTACACCACATAGGCGTCAATCACCTTAGAGAAATGGTGGGAAAAGACCCCTTGAAAAACTGCAGAGGTAATGATGGCTCAGTACTACACTTCTTTGCAGTCCTCCCCTTCCAGCCTCTGAAATAGTAAGAGAATTGAGGCTATGTGCAGGCTAAAACAATATTTTAAGTCAAATACCTCTCACAATTGTGAGGTAGCATTGGGAAAGATTAAACAGGACAACAAAAGCTGAACTGACAGTGGCTTTGAGATCTCGGAGCCCGAGCTGTATTTTGACTCGGTGTGACCTATGCCTCCAGCCACGCTAAGCCGAGTAACAAGCAATGTGGGGTAATACACTGAAAGGAGTCTTAATCTCCCGGTCACTCCTGTGACTGCCGGAAAGCCTCACCTACTTAGAAAGGACTCTGACACCAGTGGCCCAAACAGTTCAGAGCTTTCTGATCATTTTTTAACATTTTACTTCATTTGAGACTTCTAAGAATCATTGACACAAAAAGAGACAATATTCTGATTTTTTTTTTTTTTTGTCCTGCCTAGAAAACTACCTTTCTTACCTCTGTTGTTTCTTCTGACTTCATGTCATTTAACTATTTTTCCTTCAGAATTCAACTTATACACAACCTCCCTGACCTCTCCAGATGAAATGAGATGACTTGTCACATGTTTTTATAACTTAACCGAACTCCCCACTCCTTCCCTGAGTTCTAATTTAAATGCATCCATAGCTTGTAATTTTTAATTATATTTTCTTTAAAAACATAGTTCTTACTAGAACATAAACCATACATAAACAGGAGCTGCATTTGTCTTTTTCTGCTGAATTTGGTGTCTATCACATGATCTGCCATATAGTACGTACCCTAAAATATCAGTTTAGAATAAATACATGAATCATAACTCAATTAAATTTACAGAAAACAAAAATTGGTATTCAGAGAGGAAACCACTTGTTCAAAGTCACAGTTGGAAAATATGACAAGGGTGTGTTTGAACCCACAGCTTCTTGCTCAGATTCCAGTGTGGTACCTGACATCCATTTTATTTTTCAATATAAAGTAGCAGAGACAACTTGTGAAGAAAATATAATCACATATATCAAGATTTCAGAGAAGTGAATGTAGTTTTTAAGTCATGTAGCTCTGAGAATACCCTCAATCCTTAAAATCCCAAGTTTAATTTCCTCTAATTCTTGAACCAAGCTTCACAAAAGCAATTATCACATAATTTGTTGATTTCTTTCCCAAGTGAATGTTTGCCAAACACTCCCCATCAAAGATTTCATATGCATTAAATATTTATGCCCAAGCTGTTACATAGAAGACTTGAGTATATACTTTGCTTTTAGAATTAATTTATTTCTAATTTTTTAATGCAATGTAATTAGCTGAATTGCTCTTAGAATATAATCACTTGTTATATATTTGAATAAGTTAATCATGGCTTTGTGGAAATGTGACTGGTTTATAATTATCTAGGAGCCTGAAATGTTCTTTTTGGTAAAAGAGTATGATCAAAGTTAGTGGACACTTAAATGGAATCACATTAAGTGTGTCTTTATGCAAGGAGTCATTTCCTGAAAATGTGTCTTGTCTCTGTATTTAAGTCAATATAAAACAAAAGTGAGAGGTTTTGAAAGAAATCCCTTAGACCACATCACATCTGTAGGCTAGGCAGTATGACTAATAAATTAGCTTGAAGAATGGAAGTCACAATGCATTATGTGAACTTGGTCAAGGTTATTATGATCATTCATAGACTAAACAGTCTCAAAAGAACTTCTTTGGTTACCCTATACATTTTATGATTTTTATTTTCAGTAGAGTGTATACCACAGTTACATTAGTGATGGCCCCTTCATATTTGCAAGAAGATTTATAGATTCCAAATCAGATTCCCATGATGCTCTCTTTCTAGATTTTCACAACACGGCCAGGAGGTATGATATTATCATCCCTAATTTACAGTTTAGCGAATGAATTGAGATCTGGAGATCAAAGCCTGATGCTTAACTGTTCCAATCATTCCAGGACAGGCTAGCCACCCAATAACTCTCCTTTCATTTCTGAGCTCTTTGAAGAACAGAATTTATCTACAGTAAACCAGATGATTGGTCAGACCTTTTCACTTTCAGATTCCATCTATTGAGTATCCTTCAACACTTTAAAATTCAGACAGAAATTTGGCCATATCTGCCATCAGTGGCCCTGCCTTCCTGATTCTCAAGAGCTGCAGTAGGGAGAAGGGGCTGCCTGCCAACCAAGAACCGTGCTGGGTGTACTTTTTCCCTGGCGTTCTTCTTACTGCCATTTGCATTGAATCCCTTGATCAATCTGAGAGCAAGCAAAGGAGCCCAGCAGGGAGAAATTCTGAGAGAAACACACTTGCTGGCATATTCATAGGGAAGCCAATACTACAGTAAGGTAATGGGATTTTTGATCTGATCTCCAATCTGGCCCTGATATGTTACGTCTTGGCAAATAACTTATCTATTCAATCATCAAATATTTATAACTCATAACAATAACAAGAATACTATGAATAATGATAATGCCTGTGTGAGTGCTAAGTCACTTCAGTCATGTCTGACTCTTTGCAACCCTCTGGACTATAGCCCGCTAGGCTCCTCTCTCCAGGGATTTCCCTGGAAAAACTACTAGAGTGGTTTGCTATGCCCTCCTCTAGGGGATCTTCCTGACCCAGGGATCAAACCTGTGTTTCTTATGTCTCCTTCATTGGCAGGCGATTTCTTTACTGCCAGCACCACCTGGGAAGCCACAAATAATGATAATATCCAATATTTATTTATTATGTACTACATGCTGAACAATATGCTAAGCATTTTTGTATCCACCATTGCATTTAATTCTTCAAATTTCCCTGTCGCTAAGATTTTATAGATAGAGGGACTAAAAACAAGATTAAGTGTATGTAGCTGAGCACTTTAGATGTCCTAGATCAGTCCTTCTAATCCTGGCTGTACATTAAGCTCATTCTGGAAATCTGAGAAAGAATGCTCCACTTCAAAAAAGTTATTTAAATAGTCCTCTCATTGTACCCAATGGAATTTTTTAAAAAAATATTTGTTTATTTATTGTACTATTCCAAGTCTTAGTTGCGGGATCTTCATATAGAATCTTTAGTTGTGGCATACTAACTCCTAGTTGCTACATGTGGGTTCTAATTCCTTGACCATGGATCAAACCTGGGCCCCTGCATTGGGACTGCGGAGTCTTAGCCACTGGACCACCAGGGAAGTCTCTAGAATTTTAAATGTTTGCTATGTTTTGTAACTAGGTGGAGAACTAATATGCCTCTGTGCTGGTTAAGCAAAAAGGAAGAGGAACTGGCTTCAGAGTACTTTAACATTATAGAAGCAAGTGTGATATAACTCGCCAATAGAATATTATAAATCCAGCAATAACGATGTGCAAATACTTCACTGGGAGACAGCGTGATAATGTCATTTGAACAATTTATTTAATCTCGGTCTATTTTATTTTCACTTGTAAATGATGATACAAATAGCTTCCTCCCAGGGTTATTGACAGATTAAGCTGGAGACCTTACTTAAAGATGTACATAGGAAGTGACTAAAAGTGGATTATCTTTCCATATTTACAAAGTGCTCTGGAGACCTCAGTTCTCTATTTGTGAAACAGCGATATCTTAAGGACCCAGCAAGAATATATTGGCAAATCTTTTGTAAAATGCATTAAACAAATGAAAAAATATTTTTATGATTCTGAATATCTAGGCTGGCAGATATATAGGATTCTTCTTCATGAATCAAGTCTTCCAAACATCTCAGCACCCTAGCGAGTGACTTGTTTTGAGGTGTATCATGGTGCTTTCGTCTCCCCAGGTGATGCTGGTGGTAAAGATCATGCGTGCCAGTGCAGGAGACGTAAAGACGCTGTTTCGATCTCTGGCTTGGGAAGATACCCCGGAAAAGGGCATTGCAACACACTCCAGTTTTCTTGCCTGGAGAATCCTATGGACAAAAGAGCCTGGTGGGCTATAGTCCATGGGATCGCAAAGAGTTGGACACCACTGAAGCCACTTAGCGCACACAGTGTTTTTAAAATGTCCTCTTTATACTCTCCACAGCTGTGTCTGTGCATTTGGCTTCTTGTCCTGAATTTTCCATCGTAGTCAAAATAAGACACATCAAGGCTGGACCTGCTGATCATTTTTTGGAGATGGAATAAATCAGAGCCTGAGAAATTCTCACTCCTACTTGTTTCAGCTGTAATTTTTTTGGTCACTTTTAATTATCTTTCCTTTTCCATCCCAGCATCCTGGTAACCGAAGACTATAGGTATGCTGACTTTCTTTTTTAACTCTGCAAAATACTAGATCTCTATTCCGGAGACTTTGGCTGACTAAAGGCAATGACCCACTTAGATTTCATTTCATCATTCTTTTTGAACTCCCCATGGCTCTTAGGAGGAAGAAAAAAAAAAAATCTACTATCCACTCACACACACACACAAAAGACAGCACTGTTCTTTAAAATGACTTTTATAAGTTTGCAGATGAAATATAAATTACATGAAAATGTAGAAAGACCCGGGCCTGGGTGTTTTGGTGTCCTGGATTTTTCTCTTATGGTTGTTAACTCCCTGGTCCTCATGTGGGCTAGATTTGGAGGAAGAAAGATGGTAAGTCATGGGGACTTAAAGTAGGCTGCCTGTGCAGGAGTGCAGCAAATCCAGAAGGATCTCTTCAGAGAGCAGTGTCTAGCCAAGTTAGAGCTGAAGGCTCGGTGTGTGGACCCCATGAATACAGTCTCCTTACGTGTTCTATGCACTCAACATTTCTTAATTACAGTGTGAATGCCAGCCTGCTTTGAAGAAGAGAACCAGAGCCTGAGGCTTCAATGGTTCCATTACTTTTGTCATTTTTGAGCCTTGCTCATTTCCATGGATGTGGAAAATGAATTAGTATCAATATAATAATAAATATAATGTCTGCCACTTATTGATTATGTGTTATGCACTTTTCAGGATGGGCTTCCCTGATGGTTCAGATGGTAAAGAATCTGCCTGCAATGCAGGAGACTCGGGTTTGGTCCCTGGATCAGGAAGATCCCCTGGAGAAGGGAATGACAACCCACTCCAGTATTCTTGCCTAGAGAATTCCACGGACAGAGGAGCCTGGCAGGCTACAGTCCATGGGGTCACAAAGAGTCGGACATGACTGAAGCAACCAAGCATGCACTCATGTACTTTTCAGGATAGTGTGCATTTGATATATCTGTATAAGGTATTGATTAGGTTTCCACATGTTATCTCATGTCCCTGTCAACATTAGTCTGTTGCTGTATACATTTTATTATTCCCCTTTGTCAATGTAGAAAAAGATACACAAAGCTGTTTTACAAACTATCAAAGGTCACCCATTTCTAGGACAGAGGATTCACACTCAGATTTACCTAATTCCAGAATGTGTGTAATCTCTATGATCAGAAGCAGTATGTCAACATTAGTCTGTTGCTGTATACATTTTATTATTCCCCTTTGTCAATGTAGAAAAAGATACACAAAGCTGTTTTACAAACTATCAAAGGTCACCCATTTCTAGGACAGAGGATTCACACTCAGATTTACCTAATTCCAGAATGTGTGTAATCTCTATGATCAGAAGCAGTTAGTGAAAAATGCACAAAGTGTTGACTTTTTTTCCCCCAAAGTTTCTTGTGACTGAAGCAGACTCTTTTGGTGTCCAGCTCCCATCCCTCTAGCCATCCACCTTCAGCTAGTAAAAGGAACTTGCTGTGAACACTTTTGTCTTTCTGCCTGAGTTTTTTAGTTTGTTTTGTTTTGTGTTTTAATCCTGACTGGGGAGCATGGTGGATTTAGGTGCAAGGCTGGAGAAGGCAATGGCACCCCAGTCCAGTACTCTTGCCTGGAAAATCCCATGGACGGAGGAGCCTGGTAGGCTGCAGTCCATGGGGTCGCTAAGGGTCGGACACGACTGAGCGACCTCCTTTTCACTTTTCACTTTCATGCATTGGAGAAGGAAAAGGCAACCCACTCCAGTGTTCTTGCCTGGAGAGTCCCAGGGACAGGGGAGCCTGTTGGGCTGCCATCTGTGGGGTCGCACAGAGTCGGACACGACTGAGGTGACTTAGCAGCAAGCTCTAATTGCCAGAGGACGAATGCCTTCAAAATACACAGCCTTTGTCCAAGCACATGTGAGGAGTAATGAATAAATACCCCAGCAGGCTGATCCCTGAACTGAGATGAACCAAGGGTTGCTCTGCAGGGTCTCCTGCATTTCTTGGAGGAAACTTGCCTCAGTTGCCCTGGCAACTGGATAATTTTGCAGATTTTATTGACCCTCTTTCTTTCCTTATCTCAGTTTCCCACTCATCTAGTGGTCATTCTTGAGGTAAGCTCTCAAATAAACCACTGCTCATCAAATTACTATTTGTAAGTTAGTTTCTGGTTGAACCCAAACTGAGACAGGATCTCACGTCTTTTAAAATGTACGCATATCTGCATATATTTCACTGCAGGTGAATTAAGTTCCCAGGTATTTCCCTACTTTCTTCTCAGTTCTTTCTAACTTGAGCATTTCTGTCCCTGAAGCAGTCCCCATCACTTATGCTGTACCTGTAAAATCCCAATCCAGTAATTAGTGTCTATTACTAGTACTAGGACATGTGGAGAGATATTGTCTGAGGCAGTATTTGCTTATTTATCTACTCTGTAGACTTTGAAAACCATGCCCTTTTCTTAAATGGCCTTGGGGCACATGTACAATAAAGGATTTTGTTAATTAAAATGCAGCTGGAGCATGAATAAAGCATCAGAGGAAGACTGCAGACGACACAGCCACTTGACTGTCCCGCTGCTTTGTTAGGTCAGGCCTTTGCTGTTATTGCTCCCCTCTCTTTCTTTAATAGGCAGTAATCACTAACGGTTCGTGCTGAGTGTCATGCACCCCTGACCCCTTCCATGAGAGCTGTACCAGCTTGGGAGGGGCCCAAGAGGGGAAGCAAAGCACACAGTTCAGAGCATCTGAGTGCAATTGAGGCAAAGTGAAAGGAGGGTGCCCAAGGACCATCGACTGGAGGGCTTTTAGGATACATTTCCTCTGACGTTGCTGTATTACTTCTTTCTTCAACTTTTCTTTCCTCTCCTGACCATATAAAAGCAGTGCCTTTGTGTTCCAGAGATAGCAGACATGGCATCTTCCACTCTCTGCATCTCTAAAATAAGGATGTTTACTCAATGCATTTGGCCAAATATGTCTGATTCTTTCATGCAGCTCAGAGAGAAGATGTTTTTATACTTTGTCCACTCTGTGTTTTCTCTCCCAGGTACCTATTGAAGTTGGTCTAGGACTCTGTTACAATGGGGGTAACCAAATCCAAAAATGACAGTTATTCAAAGGACATGCCATTTCCCAAATACTCTTGTGAACTTGCCTGCTTACACATTGTGAGATGTGGCATTTACCTTCATGGAATAATAATGTTCCTAACTACAGAAGTGTGACTATTACCATTTATGAAATAATTCCCCCTTGATAAGAATTTCCGAAGTGATTGTGGTTTCATGTATTTTTCATTGACTCTTCATCAGAGATCAATAATCTTGGTTATGTTATTAGTCCCACTTTACAGATGAGTGGACCTCTCTTCCCAAGTTTCTTCTGTACCTAAATGAGGAAAAACATCTTTCATGCTTAAAACATCTTGCATTTGTGCCATTCAGTAGTGTAGCTCACTGGACATGTTAAATACCATCCAGAAATTAAATCAAATGTAGAATCAGATCTAAATTCATCTAGTGAGCCACATTTGCTGTGTAGTAGCCAGGTGTGATCAGTAGCTATTGTATTAGACAGCACAGATTTTTCTATCCAAAAAAGTCTTACTGAATAGTGTGGCTTTCTAACCGTTGACATTTGAATGATTTATGTCTTCTATCAAGCATATTTTATTTTGTTACTTTTTTATAGTTGTGAACATCATATACATGGAATTTAGATTGATTTTCACTTATTATAAAATAATAAGCTTTTATCACAACATTAAATTTTACCCTATTTGTGTGATCTAATACAAGTATGTCTTAATACACAGCAGCTATTCAGGTTATAACTTTTTTTTTCTTATAAATTTGACTAAGAAGAGCCTTTCTGAAAATAACATATTTTAATATTACAGGTTCCTTGAAAGAAAAGCTATGACAGACATTGACAGTGTATTAAAAAGTGGAGGCATCACTTTGCTAATAAAGGGCTGTATAGTCAAAGGTATGGTTTTTCCAGCAATCATGTATGGATGTGAGTTGGACTATAAAGAAGGCTGACAGATGAAGAACTGATGCTTTCAAACTGTGGTGCTGGAGACGACTCTTGACACTCCCTGGGACAGCAAGGAGATTAAACCAGTCAATCCTAAAGGAAATCAACCCTGAATATTCACTGGAAGGACTGATGCTGAAGTTGAAGTTCCAATACTTGATGTGAAGAGCTGACTCATTGGAAAGCCCCTGATGGAGAAGAGAGTGGTGACAGAAAGAGATGGTTGAATGGTATCATTGACTCAATGAACATAAGTTTGAGCAAACTCTGGGAGATGCTGAAGGACAGGGAAGCCTGGTATGCTGCCGTCCATGAGACTGCAAAGAGTCAGACATGACTGCGTGACTGAAAGCAGCCACATTAGGGGTTATTTGAAAAGGTGGCTTAACAAGGTGTCTGTCAGTAATGGATTTTCATTTCTGGTCAAATAGGTCTTGGATCATTTTTCTTTCTTCAGCCTAGAGAAAGCTGGCTGTGGAAAGAATGGGGGACAAGTGTGTTTACCTGGCTCTTTCTGTGGCATCACCTCCCTCTAGCAGACTATCCACAATGCTCCATTGCCTTCTCCTATTCATAGGATACAGGTCCTGTATATCCTTGTCTCCCATTGAAAAAAGTGTTTGTAAAATATTTAGGGTGCATGATTTCATAAGACTCCTAATACATCTCACTCTGTATACTCAAGTTAAGTGCTTTATCTTTTGGGATCTCAGTCCCTAACATAATTCTCCAAATAAAGTAGGAGCTCAGTATTATTACTTAAAAAATTTTTAAACACAACTTCTTGATTTTTCTTCAGCTTTGCTCTATACATTTAAAGCTGACTCAGATGGTAAAGTGTCTGCCTACAACGCAGGAGACCAAGGTTCAGCCCCTGGGTCAGGAAGATCTCTTGGAGAAGGAAATGGCAACCTACTCCAGTATTCTTGCCTGGACGGAGGAGCCTGGTAGGCTATAGTCGCAAAGAGTCGGACACAGCTGAGCGACTTCACTTTCACTTTCACTTTAAAGCTGGCTTACATCATCCCCCATCTGGAAACATCCAGTGACCTAGAGCCAGCTCCTGGGAGCAGGACCTCTTACTGCCAAGCCCTGATGCAAGATGTATCCTGGGCCATTTTGGTTCCCCTCTATGTTCTCCAATTATGACATGACAATGCACATTGTAGACTCCTGTCTTCTGCAGTGTTTGCTTCTCAGAGCCCCACATCTGCTCCTTGGACCCAGTTGGTCTTGACTGGGCTTCCATATACAGTCTAAGTAAAATCTGCACCCAGCTATTCTAGGGGACAGTTTGAGCTGCCCTTGCCAACCATCCCCATCTAAGCCATGAGCTGTATCCCATCAGGTTTACTCCACATGCATTCAAAGAGAATTCCTCGATGCATTCCCCACCATTCCTGTCTACTTATTGAGATTTTTATAAGCCATTAATTTTATTTTCATGGAAAATATAGCAGTAGGATTCCATCTACAGACAAGTTTGTTCGGCACGGAAATTTTTTTTAGAAAAAAAGAATATTACACTATAAATCTGTCACATAAAAGTGATTTCCTATTTCTGTCTTAACTTGGATGCATCTGAACAAGAAATATTATCCATCTTCTGTGTACAGTGTTTTCCAACTGTTCTGTTTGTATGTTTAATGAATATATTTAATGACAAAGCTAGGGAAGAGATGACAAATGGGGACACAGAAAGCTGGATAAAGATGCTGATAGATACAGTTACCAAGAACCCCACATGAAAATGCAGGACAGAGCTTAGCTTCATGACTGTCCATTACTAGTGAGATGAACCATTGGCTTCAGCACGCTGCAACTAGTGACTCCACATAGACGAAGATGGTACCCCAGCCCAGTGGAGGGGAGGATGGGCCTGATGCCTCCCTCACTCACAAGGAGCATGCAGTCTGGTGAGGGCAACAGACATGTGAACACACTACGCCTGCATATTGAGTCACATGAAACCCTTCATCAAAGCATGGAGAAAGTAGGAAGAATATATGTGAAGAACTGAAAACAACTCAGTTATTAAAACATAGGCAGGAAAAAAAAAAACAGGCAGGAAGTGTAGAACTGATGGATAGATAGATAGATGAATGGATGGCTGGCTGGCTGGCTGGATGGATGAGTAGATGGATGGATAGATATAGAGACATATTTCATATTGAAAATAGAATTTGCTCTAACATTTTTAAAAGTTTTTATTTCTTATATATATATCTTTTTGGGAGAAGGCAATGACACCCCACTCCAGTACTCTTGCCTGGAAAATCCCATGGATGGAGGAGCCTGATGGGCTATAGTCCATGGGGTCACTAAGAGTAGGACACGACTGAGCAACTTCACTTTCACTTTTCACCTTCAGCCATTGGCGAAGGAAATGGCAACCCACTCCAGTGTTCTTGCCTGGAGAATCCCAGGGACGGGGGAGCCTGGTGGGCTGCCGTCTCTGGGGTCGCACAGAGTCAGACACGACTGAAGCGACTCAGCAGCAGCAGCATATATCTTTTTGATTGTTCAGACCATCATCGCCGTAATACTACTATCTTCAGGCATTAATTGCCTCCTATATTTTTGCTTCTCTTCTTAAACTCCCCCTCTCTTCCTCTCTCAAATTTTTCACTTCTCCTCTTTCATTTTTCCTCTAAGTCTCCATTCTTCTCTTCACTTACAAAGATTATAGATTGAAGGTCCTTGGCCTAATCTTGATTTAGTGAGAGATGTAGATTATCCATAAAATACACCCAGTGCAGTAAAATCTGTGGCAACAAAGTGATAAAAATTATGCCCAGAGCACCTGTTCCTTGTTGTCATGTTTTTTGATTTTTTTTTATTGTTCAAGATTGAGAGTACTTTATGCATTTTAGATATATTGTTTGCAAACTATAGTTCACATGCTGTAAATACCGGGTTTACACTGACACTATCCATAATGCACGCAGTAGACCCCTCAGACTTCCCTACTATAAATTATTTTACAGTGGAATACATGGACCTTCATTTTTTGACAACCAGCTTTTATTTATTTATTTACTCTTTGGCCAAGCCATGCAGCATATGGGATCTTAGTCCCCCAACCAGTGATCCCAAGGCAGGAGGCCCAGGTTGGATCCTGCCTTGGGGGTATAGAGTCTTAGCCACTGTACCACCAAGGAAGGCCCCACATGCCAATCAAACCCCTTCCCTTTTCCTAGGGAGAATTCATGCCCTTCTCTCTCGACCATGTCTTTGTTGTTATTGTTTCTTCCATCTGAAATTATATTTATCTTCATTCTATGCCCCTGGCACTTACTAATATATCTAAATTTAGCTTCTTCCTTTGGGAGAGATTTCTCATTGGGCACCACTCCAACCCTCCAAATGATGCAACACATTCTTCCTATAAACTCCTTAGATAATTTAAGCTATGTGTGCTTTAAAATGTACTTTAATGCCTCCTAAAATATATGTTCCTCCAGGCAGAAGTCATTTCTTATTCAATTTCCTTTCCCATGTATTTTTACATAGTGAATAAATATATGTTGAATCAAATAGAATTAAACTTAATTTATCTTGCAATTTACTCAGTGAGAGAACTTGTCCAGGGTGAGTTCGTAATTCAGCAGTTAGACTAAATCAGGGAAACACTATTTATTCCAAGGTGGCCAGTAGTCTTTCAACTAGCATCCTCTTTCAGTTTATTAGCAAAATTGGTTTTTATGCACTGTCCTAACAAAAGCTATACATCTTAGCCGCATGCCCTCCAACTTTCTAAATGGGTGTGAAATTCGGCTATTGTGACTAAAATTGAAGGGATGTAAAATCTTCTAGCTGCCCACATCTCAGTCTTTGAAGGAATTTGGAATGAAAATTTCACTGTTAAGACCAGCCAGGCTAAGCACTGGTTCTGTCCATAACAACAGTCTAAGTTAGCAAGAGAGTCAAGTTTTTTCTTTTTCCTCTTTTTCCATAATAATTCTAAAGGGCACAGAGGTGTCTTGTGGGGAACCATAGTGTAAGAAAAACTTAAGACGTGTGAGAGACTACTGTACAAAGGATGGACAGAGAGAATCAGCAGAGATTCACCAAGGAGACCTGGGTTTGATTCTCAGCTTTGTGCTTGTAGGAGGTTAACCTTGGCCAAACACATGAGGTCTCATGTCTCTTTCAAAGCCCATTCACTCAACCAGTAGACTATAGACCTCCCTGGTCATGATTGAATTAGTTAGTGTAGGCCATGGGCAGTAACAAATAAACCCAAAATTCAGCTGCTTGAAGAACAAGAAGTTGACTTAGTACTCATTTAACAATCCAGGGAAGGACTCAGTCCTTCATGGGATCATTCACAAATGAGTCAACAGCTGTTCTGCTGCCTTCTCTGAGGGATTTCCCACACCACCCTGTGCGTCAACATGACAGTCAGCTGGAACCTGGAAATTCTCCCAGGAATTTCCTAGAGGAAAGTGCTAAGTCGCTTCAGTCGTGTCCGACTCTGTGCGACCCCATAGATGGCAGCCCACCAGATATAGCTACCCATAATTGTACTTGGAGCTGGGACATGCAAATATAGCTGTGTGCCCAAGAAAAAAGGAACTAAAAACAGATTTTAGTAGATAGCTAGTAGAATCTGCCACAAGAGTCAATGGTTCCTGTCTTACACCCATCTGCCTATTGGATGGAGACCTGAAGACCCTAGAATGACCGAGTCACAGGATGGAAGGACCAGGTCTCTGAGCCACCATGGAGAGAAAAGTGACCTTCTGACCAGAAAAATATCAGCGTAGAATTGTGTACAAAAGTAATACACTTCTTTACTTAATTTTTATTTATTTATTTTTGACTGTGCTGAGTCGTCTTGCCTGTATGGGCTTTCTCTCACTGCAATGGGTAGGGGCTACTCTCTAGTTGCAATGCATGGGCTTCTCATTGCGGTGGCATCTGTTGCTGTGGAACAAGGGCTGTAGGGTACGTGGGTGCGGTAGTCATGGTTCCTGGACTCTGGAGCACAGGCTCAATAGTTGTGGTGCGCGGGCTTGTGAGATCTCTAAGGCATGTGAGATCTTCCTGGGCCAGGGATAGAACTGGTGTCTCCTGAATTGGCAGGTAATTTTTTAACCACCGAGCCACCTGGGAAGCCCAGGAATAAACTTCTAAGATGTATGCCATAACATTGTGTAGTTACTCTCATTGGGCAGTATTACTGAGATTGATATGGTGTTTCATTGCAGTTGTAATATAATAAAAATAATACATCAATGATTAGTATTGTTGTGTTTATTTTGTGCATTATTGTTTGCATGTCAGACATCCTGACAAGACAATGTTATACTTGAAATTTACCTACAGCTCTTAAAGATAGTTATCATTTCTGTTCCCGTTGTCCCACATTCTGTTCCCCTCCCCTACCTAACTCCACCCTTAACCTAAAAGGAGCATTTTGTTCTGAAAATTCCCACCCACTGCTGTCTCCATCCCCTCAAGAATAAAATAATCTTGTTTTTTTTTCCTTTTATTTACTTTTTGACTTGGAGAATATTTTTACTCCAGATACCACACTAACTTTAGAGACACAATTATAAGCAAAGAAACAAATCTGACTTGTCTTCCCACCCATCTTACTTTTCATTGACAGAGAAGGAGATTAACAAAAAAGTCACATACACTATTTTAGATGCAAGGCCCACAGCAGACACTGTCTTGGCTCACACATCTTCATTCTCATAAGGTCATAAATCATGCCTGCAGTTCAGGAAATCAGTCCTTTTCAAAGCTTGTGCAACAAAAAACAAACTTGAAATGATCCAGATTAGGTATGTTAATTGACACTAATTTTAGGAAAACCATGACAACTAACGACTTTCTGCAGAATAATATGTAATAAAATTAAGCTGTTGGATTTTAAAATGTGCTTGGTCAACACATTTTGTCAAGGATAGCTGGGAAGTAGTTATTTATTTTGGTTTCATTATTCATTCTAGTAGGAGTTTCCAACCATGGAGTGAATTCTAAACAATAGCCGCAGTGATGAGTCATTCTCTGAGTGACAAATCAGGGACTTGTAGCAGAGTTTCTCCAGACCTGTGAACCTGGAGGAAAAGTCAACAGTGTAAGCTGAGCAGAATGGAAGAGGTCCTTCCTAACTTACTCCCACATGCTGCAATCCCCTCTCATCTAAGTTTACACCTCTGGTTTAAATGTTCACCATTTCTCAGGGTGCTTCTTCATTTTAGGCAATTTTTGTTGATAGTTTAACCCTGGAAATATTCTCAGCTGTATAGAGTGACTCTTAAGCTTGTGTGTGTACTGTCATGACCAACAGGCAAAATTCCCAACCCAGAGTCATCTCTCTACCCACTCTGCTCATCACCAGTCTTTCTCTGATGCAGGGCCAATTTCCTCTTTCATGCCCACAGCTCAGTGTTATCAGGAAATTCAAATTCAGAGACACACATCACATGGAAGCATTCATTGTTCTACAGTGAAGAAGCAGAGCAATTGCACAGAAAGAACATGGGACGTAAAGTATGGTGAGTATGGCTTCATTTCTTTGTTCCACGTATCTAATCCCGGCTCATTTTTCAGGGTCCTTTCACTGCCTCCTCTCCAATTACTGACCCTTACCAGAATCAATCTCATCTTTTCCTACAGTCTCAAGGTTACTGATACACATATCTAATGGTCCCAAACCTTAGTCTGCATTTTATTAATACTTTTTTCTAATAGAAAGCAAACTAGGTGTGATGTACAAACTTAAAGGAGCACAGGTATGCTAATTTCCATGGGCATTTCTGTCTCCCTTGTGTGTTTTCCAACACATGGTTTCATCCTTCTTTTTAATTGTCTGGCACTGTGGTGGGTATAAAGAAATCTTTCACTAAACTTCTGATTTTTATTTTTCAACCACAATGGAGTTAATGCATCATTATGTACTTCTCAGCCATTTGATCTTATTCACTTGTGAATATCATTGCTCTATTTTATAAGCGTCTTACTTTTTCTCTTTCTTAGGCCATCTTGCTAAAGCTAACAGTTTCAAAGCATATCTTTTTTCAGGTGATTCCTAAATTTATATTGCTATCCCAAGCTGCTTTCTGAGTATGATCCAACTCCATGCTCAGCCATTTCACGTAAATGGTCTCAATACCTCCAAGACAACTGATGCTCCTTCTCTGGGCCCTACCTGGTGGTTCCCATCTCTACACGTTGTCACTGTGTGACCCAGAGGTTCTCCGCACCATCTCTTCCTTCCTCCTTGTGGTCATTGTATACCAGGATCTGCTGCTTGTATCTGTCATCTCTCAGGTTCCTCTCATTATACATTCCTCAGCTTCTTTTGCCCTGGATAAAGATATTCTGTATCTCCTCAACAGTTGCAATGTGGTTACCCTTATCCATTCTTGATTGACTTTAAAATATTCTCCACATTGAAGCCACGTAAAACCGAATGTTTGTCCACTGATGGAAGAAAAATGAAACACTCAAACAACAGTTTCTCCCATTGTTTGGGGGACACAAACCAAGTGTCTTAACGTCCCTACAAGAGCCTGCATGTCTGATTCTGCTTACAGCTCTGACTGTATCTTCTAACCCTGCTGTAACTTCTTTTGTTGCCCCCACTCCTATTATAAGTTTAGCTCTTTCTTCATCTAACTACTGGTTCAAAATATTACTTTCTTGGAGAAGGTTTCTTTACATCCTCAATCCTCATTACACACTCTCAGAATAATATATAGGATCCTTGCAGATTGCTGACCTCTTTGTAATGATGCCTCTATTTGTGCAATTATTTGATTAACATTTGTTTTCCATTCTTTTTCAAGAGACCGTATACCACAGATATTTATCTCTTAAAGCATGTTGTTAGATGCCCATGAGACAATCAATGTATATAAGCTGTATTGATTAATACATTTTGGTTTTGAAAGTGTGTGTGTTTGCGTGTGCATGTGTGTGTGTCTGTGTGTGAATTTTAGAGCATAAGGCATGGAATTATTAATTTTGGTTATAAGTAGTAAGATTATGAGTATTTTAGTTATATATACATATATATATATTCCCTTATGTTGCATAGTAAAAATATTAAAGCAAAACAAATTACTTCTAAAGA
The DNA here is from genome assembly GCA_006410675.1 of Oreotragus oreotragus. Taxonomy (NCBI): domain Eukaryota; kingdom Metazoa; phylum Chordata; class Mammalia; order Artiodactyla; family Bovidae; genus Oreotragus; species Oreotragus oreotragus. The sequence goes on along the minus strand of SJYX01024075.1, from coordinate 1,012,111 downwards.
ACCAGTATTTAGAAGATCTGAACCTTATTTCCTGCATTTTCATTTTCTTTCAAAATATAAATTCCTTGGCTTTCTTCTACTGTTACTTCTGTAATACACAGAAGACTGTAAATCTGCTTTCTAATGACTCTCGAGGGAGCAACATTGAGAAGCATTGGATAGTAAGCTAACTAACTAGTTACATGTTACTTGCACTGACTAAATTGCTTAAAATCAATTAGCCAATTGAAAAAAAAATCAATGATTTCTCTGAAAGAGTCATAAGGGGATAGTAGCATGATCTTTTTTTTCCCCCAGCATAAATTATTAGCTTTTTTTTTTTTTAAGGGATAGTTATTTATTTAAAAATAAAATGATTTGGGGTCAAAATAAATAGAAATTTAATGCTTTCAATCCAAAATAATATTAATAATACTTATGTAAGCATGATTCAAAAGACATAAACTTTTTCTTTTATTGTATTTTATCCTCTTAAAAATGTTCAAGGACAAAAATTAGACTTTATTATTTTCTTTATAGTTCTCAGTTATCTGATTAGCTTTGGATCATGTGATTAAGACTAGGTACAGCAAGAAATCATCACTGTCTTTAGTTCCTCAGGCATGTCTGACTCCTTGAGACTGAGACCCCATGGACCATAGCCCACCAGGCTTCTTTGTCCATGAGATTTCTCAGGGAAGAATAATGAAGTGGATTCCATTTCCTTCCCCAGGGGTGCTTCCTGTCCCAGGGATCAAACCCAAATCTCCTGCTTTGGCAGGTGAATTCTTACCACTGAGCCACCAGGGAAGCCCACAGCAGGGAATATCACAGATCTTTTAACAACCTTCTTTTCAACATTTGTCATTTTATTATCTAGAAACACTTTTCCCTAGAAATCTGAGCTATCCATTATCCACTGTTCTGGAGACAGCCCACTGATCTAGTAAAACAACTGATGTTTACTAAACATGTCATACCTGAAGGACATTGTTATGTATCCATTTGATCATTTCATGTAAGTGATATTATGTTTGCTGTACAGTTGAGAAAACTAGATCCGAGACAGTTTAACCATTCTAACCAAGTGTACACAGATAATAAATGGTAAAAAATAGTATTCAAGTATTATGTTCTACACTTTTGGCAAAATTACTGAGAGCATACTAGCTCATCTAACATGGAAGAAAAGATCTGACACTCGGGAAGATTGAGGGCAAGAGGAGAAACGTGGTGACAGAGGACGAGAGGGTGGATGGCATCGCTGACTCAGTGCACAGGAATTGGAGCAAACTCCAGGAGATGGTGAAGGACAGGGAAGCCTGGAGTGCTACAGTCCATAGGGCTGCAAAAAATCCGGCAGAACTTAGTGACTGAACAGCAGAAACAACATGGAAGGACAGGAAATAAGCAGATACCAAGTCTAGGACCTTTGGCTCTCAAAACATGTCTCCATTCTGCAACTTCCTCTCAGCAAAAAGTTTCAGCACACACTGTGCGAAGCAGGGCTAAATGTGCAAGGAAGTTGAAGATAGACATGTCCTCAGAAGGGTGTCAGAATCCAGTCGTAAGGACACTGAGTCTGGAGTGTCTCCCGTATAATGAAATTAAAGCATACTAAACATAAGTAAAGCGGAGAAGGTCATGGCACCCCACTCCAGTACTCTTGCCTGGCAAATCCCATGGATGGAGGAGTCTGGTGGGCTGCAGTCCATGGAGTCTCTAAGAGTCGGACACGACTGAGTGACTTCCCTTTCACTTTTCACTTTCATGCATTGGAGAAGGAAATGGCAACCCACTCCAGTGTTCTTGCCTAGAGAATCGCAGGGACCGGGGAGCCTGGTGGGCTGCCATCTATGGGGTAGCACAGTCAGAAATGACTGAAGCAACTTAGCAGCAGCAGACATAAATAAAAAGTTCTGTGAGACCAGAAATGTGATGGCAACTAATATAGACCAGGAAGATAGGAAAGATTTAATAAAGGCAGAGGATGGTATAGAGTCATAAAGAAAAGGAAGATTTTGGTATGAGAGGGGTAATTTCTAATTAATAAGAAAAAACATGCAACATAAAAAAGTGTTGAAATTTTTCTTTTTATAAAATGGAAGAAAAAAATATGTGTGCTCCATTGCTCAGTCATGTCTGACTCTCTATGACCCCATGGACTGTAGCCCGTTGGGTTCCTATGTCCATGGAATTTTCCAGGCAAGGATACTGGAGTGAGTTGCCATTTCTTTCTCCAGAGAATCTTTCAGACTCAGGGATTGAACTTGCATCCCTTGTGTCTCCTGCAATGACAGGCAGGTTCTTTACTACTAGCACTGCCTGGGAAGTTCTGGAGAAAAAAATAGTTTGTGGGAATTGTAAAAAAAAAAAATTAATAAACAAAAACCTTAATCAATAGAGTTGAGAGACCAGGACAGGGAACTCTCATGCCCTGTAAAGATAAAGCCCAATAGAAAGAAGAGAGATTCCTCTTCTTTCCTGCAAGTCTCAGCCAGTGAAAAACTATGGACTTTGCTTACTGTAGCCACCCCAACTTCGTTTTCCTATCTATAAAAGTTTTCTTCTCACTTTGTGGGGACTTGCATGCAGCTTACCATGTTTGCAGAGCTTGAACTGCAGTTCTCCACTGAGCACAAACTCATCTTTGCTGGAGAAGTATCTGGGATCTCTCATAACAGGGTATTTAAGGAGAAGCTAGGCTATAATTGTGAATATTAGATCTGTATTTTAAAAATAAGCTTGATGTTCAACCAGAAAGCAACATGACAAATTCTGCAAATGGCCACAGAAAGCTTCATGTAATTAGATTCTACTTGTAATGGCAACTGGAATCTTAGTACTGTGATTAGGTGAGAAATCATTGAGTCTGATGGCTGGAAGATCTGAGAATCCTGAGTCTGTGCATTACAAGCTGTATTACCTTGGGAAAGTCACTTCAAATCTTGCCTTAACCAATAAAATGTGTCATGATAGTCAGATGTGTTGAAAAACTCCCTGGAGGTTTGGGGGTACAAAAGAATGACTCAACAATTGAGTATCTATCCTTGATATTAACACATGATCTTGATTCTCCTAGATGTAATGCTTCCTGAGAAGGAATGTTNGCCTTAACCAATAAAATGTGTCATGATAGTCAGATGTGTTGAAAAACTCCCTGGAGGTTTGGGGGTACAAAAGAATGACTCAACAATTGAGTATCTATCCTTGATATTAACACATGATCTTGATTCTCCTAGATGTAATGCTTCCTGAGAAGGAATGTTTTGTTTCTGTATACTTTTTTCCTTCAAATTGTTTATAAGTACCCAGAGGTCTGAGGTGGCATCTTGTTTATCATTGTGCTTCTAATAACAGAATAACTGGCCCAGAGTAAGAACTCATGAGACTGTCCATTCCGCGATGGATTAGAGATGGCTTACTCAAAATGAGCAATACAAAATTTAGTGTTATCATTTGGGAATTTTTCCTAAGTTAGAGACTGCTTGGGCTGCTTAATAATCTCATTATGTGTGGAGAGAAACATTACAAGAGGATTTAGCCATTTACGTTTCCCCAGGGCAACCAAAGATATAGCAGCTTCTTACAAAATGCACTTCTGCTTGGATGTGAAAGAAGATCAATTTGGGGTGGACTGGTGATAATGGACTAGAAAAATTAGCCCCCATCTCTTTCCTCAGATGATGCCTTCATAGATTCAACACAAAGATAATAATACCTAACATTTCAGAAGTATATTAGGAGAAAGCATTGTGAGTTTCCTGTATATTTTTTTTACTCTACTGTATGTCATGTTCCCCTGAAGTCTGTATAACCATTACAACAAGTTTAATTATTATCCCAACAACAGAAAAATAGGTGCCACATAGACAAAAATAACAATGAGCAGGTTTGTATCCCAAACTGGCTTTCTTTAAACATTACTAAGAAAAATGAGGCTGAGAATGCAAGCTTTATAGAAAGGAAAACAATTATTTTCTGATATTTCTAACCATTCCTTTTATGCATCAAGTATCAGGGATCTTAGATTCTTATACTACACAACAAAGTATAACGAACATAGTGTTTTAAATAATGCCCATTTATTATTTCACAGTTTTCCTGTGTCAGGTGTCTTGGCAAAGCTTAATTGGGGCCTATGTTCAGGGTCTATTGGGCCCCTAGGAAAGTTTTACAAACATCAGATTTTATTGGAGATTTGACAGAGAAAGTCTGGAAGCATCTTCTTTCAAGTTCACAAGATTCATTTTCTTTCCGCTGTTGCTCAGGCGGCTATGGGCTGTTGGCTGGAGGCTGTCTTAATATCCTAGCGGCAGCAGTCTCCAGCCACGTGTTCCTCTCCATAGGAAGTCCACGACATGCTAATTCACCTCATCAAACCCATTTCTCTTCAGCCCATTTTTAAAATACCCAAACGATTTGGACCTAACAAGAACAGAAGTTATTAAGAAAAGGTGGCAAGAATACACGGAAGAACTATACAAAAAAGATCTTTATGACCCAGATAACCACGATGGTGTGATCACTCACCTAGAGCCGGATATCCTGGAATGCGAAGTCAAGTGGGCCTTAGGAAGCATCACTACAAAAAAGGCAAGTGGAAGTGATGGAATTCCAGCTGAGCTGTTCTAAGTCCTAAAAGATGATGCTGTTAAAATGCTGCATTCAATATGCCAGCAAATTTGGAAAACTCAGCAGTGGCCACAGNCTGTGTGTACTGTCATGACCAACAGGCAAAATTCCCAACCCAGAGTCATCTCTCTACCCACTCTGCTCATCACCAGTCTTTCTCTGATGCAGGGCCAATTTCCTCTTTCATGCCCACAGCTCAGTGTTATCAGGAAATTCAAATTCAGAGACACACATCACATGGAAGCATTCATTGTTCTACAGTGAAGAAGCAGAGCAATTGCACAGAAAGAACATGGGACGTAAAGTATGGTGAGTATGGCTTCATTTCTTTGTTCCACGTATCTAATCCCGGCTCATTTTTCAGGGTCCTTTCACTGCCTCCTCTCCAATTACTGACCCTTACCAGAATCAATCTCATCTTTTCCTACAGTCTCAAGGTTACTGATACACATATCTAATGGTCCCAAACCTTAGTCTGCATTTTATTAATACTTTTTTCTAATAGAAAGCAAACTAGGTGTGATGTACAAACTTAAAGGAGCACAGGTATGCTAATTTCCATGGGCATTTCTGTCTCCCTTGTGTGTTTTCCAACACATGGTTTCATCCTTCTTTTTAATTGTCTGGCACTGTGGTGGGTATAAAGAAATCTTTCACTAAACTTCTGATTTTTATTTTTCAACCACAATGGAGTTAATGCATCATTATGTACTTCTCAGCCATTTGATCTTATTCACTTGTGAATATCATTGCTCTATTTTATAAGCGTCTTACTTTTTCTCTTTCTTAGGCCATCTTGCTAAAGCTAACAGTTTCAAAGCATATCTTTTTTCAGGTGATTCCTAAATTTATATTGCTATCCCAAGCTGCTTTCTGAGTATGATCCAACTCCATGCTCAGCCATTTCACGTAAATGGTCTCAATACCTCCAAGACAACTGATGCTCCTTCTCTGGGCCCTACCTGGTGGTTCCCATCTCTACACGTTGTCACTGTGTGACCCAGAGGTTCTCCGCACCATCTCTTCCTTCCTCCTTGTGGTCATTGTATACCAGGATCTGCTGCTTGTATCTGTCATCTCTCAGGTTCCTCTCATTATACATTCCTCAGCTTCTTTTGCCCTGGATAAAGATATTCTGTATCTCCTCAACAGTTGCAATGTGGTTACCCTTATCCATTCTTGATTGACTTTAAAATATTCTCCACATTGAAGCCACGTAAAACCGAATGTTTGTCCACTGATGGAAGAAAAATGAAACACTCAAACAACAGTTTCTCCCATTGTTTGGGGGACACAAACCAAGTGTCTTAACGTCCCTACAAGAGCCTGCATGTCTGATTCTGCTTACAGCTCTGACTGTATCTTCTAACCCTGCTGTAACTTCTTTTGTTGCCCCCACTCCTATTATAAGTTTAGCTCTTTCTTCATCTAACTACTGGTTCAAAATATTACTTTCTTGGAGAAGGTTTCTTTACATCCTCAATCCTCATTACACACTCTCAGAATAATATATAGGATCCTTGCAGATTGCTGACCTCTTTGTAATGATGCCTCTATTTGTGCAATTATTTGATTAACATTTGTTTTCCATTCTTTTTCAAGAGACCGTATACCACAGATATTTATCTCTTAAAGCATGTTGTTAGATGCCCATGAGACAATCAATGTATATAAGCTGTATTGATTAATACATTTTGGTTTTGAAAGTGTGTGTGTTTGCGTGTGCATGTGTGTGTGTCTGTGTGTGAATTTTAGAGCATAAGGCATGGAATTATTAATTTTGGTTATAAGTAGTAAGATTATGAGTATTTTAGTTATATATACATATATATATATTCCCTTATGTTGCATAGTAAAAATATTAAAGCAAAACAAATTACTTCTAAAGAACCAGTATTTAGAAGATCTGAACCTTATTTCCTGCATTTTCATTTTCTTTCAAAATATAAATTCCTTGGCTTTCTTCTACTGTTACTTCTGTAATACACAGAAGACTGTAAATCTGCTTTCTAATGACTCTCGAGGGAGCAACATTGAGAAGCATTGGATAGTAAGCTAACTAACTAGTTACATGTTACTTGCACTGACTAAATTGCTTAAAATCAATTAGCCAATTGAAAAAAAAATCAATGATTTCTCTGAAAGAGTCATAAGGGGATAGTAGCATGATCTTTTTTTTCCCCCAGCATAAATTATTAGCTTTTTTTTTTTTTTAAGGGATAGTTATTTATTTAAAAATAAAATGATTTGGGGTCAAAATAAATAGAAATTTAATGCTTTCAATCCAAAATAATATTAATAATACTTATGTAAGCATGATTCAAAAGACATAAACTTTTTCTTTTATTGTATTTTATCCTCTTAAAAATGTTCAAGGACAAAAATTAGACTTTATTATTTTCTTTATAGTTCTCAGTTATCTGATTAGCTTTGGATCATGTGATTAAGACTAGGTACAGCAAGAAATCATCACTGTCTTTAGTTCCTCAGGCATGTCTGACTCCTTGAGACTGAGACCCCATGGACCATAGCCCACCAGGCTTCTTTGTCCATGAGATTTCTCAGGGAAGAATAATGAAGTGGATTCCATTTCCTTCCCCAGGAGTGCTTCCTGTCCCAGGGATCAAACCCAAATCTCCTGCTTTGGCAGGTGAATTCTTACCACTGAGCCACCAGGGAAGCCCACAGCAGGGAATATCACAGATCTTTTAACAACCTTCTTTTCAACATTTGTCATTTTATTATCTAGAAACACTTTTCCCTAGAAATCTGAGCTATCCATTATCCACTGTTCTGGAGACAGCCCACTGATCTAGTAAAACAACTGGTGTTTACTAAACATGTCATACCTGAAGGACATTGTTATGTATCCATTTGATCATTTCATGTAAGTGGTATTATGTTTGCTGTACAGTTGAGAAAACTAGATCCGAGACAGTTTAACCATTCTAACCAAGTGTACACAGATAATAAATGGTAAAAAATAGTATTCAAGTATTATGTTCTACACTTTTGGCAAAATTACTGAGAGCATACTAGCTCATCTAACATGGAAGAAAAGATCTGACACTCGGGAAGATTGAGGGCAAGAGGAGAAACGTGGTGACAGAGGACGAGAGGGTGGATGGCATCGCTGACTCAGTGCACAGGAATTGGAGCAAACTCCAGGAGATGGTGAAGGACAGGGAAGCCTGGAGTGCTACAGTCCATAGGGCTGCAAAAAATCCGGCAGAACTTAGTGACTGAACAGCAGAAACAACATGGAAGGACAGGAAATAAGCAGATACCAAGTCTAGGACCTTTGGCTCTCAAAACATGTCTCCATTCTGCAACTTCCTCTCAGCAAAAAGTTTCAGCACACACTGTGCGAAGCAGGGCTAAATGTGCAAGGAAGTTGAAGATAGACATGTCCTCAGAAGGGTGTCAGAATCCAGTCGTAAGGACACTGAGTCTGGAGTGTCTCCCGTATAATGAAATTAAAGCATACTAAACATAAGTAAAGCGGAGAAGGTCATGGCACCCCACTCCAGTACTCTTGCCTGGCAAATCCCATGGATGGAGGAGTCTGGTGGGCTGCAGTCCNATGGAAGAAAAGATCTGACACTCGGGAAGATTGAGGGCAAGAGGAGAAACGTGGTGACAGAGGACGAGAGGGTGGATGGCATCGCTGACTCAGCGCACAGGAATTGGAGCAAACTCCAGGAGATGGTGAAGGACAGGGAAGCCTGGAGTGCTACAGTCCATAGGGCTGCAAAAAATCCGGCAGAACTTAGTGACTGAACAGCAGAAACAACATGGAAGGACAGGAAATAAGCAGATACCAAGTCTAGGACCTTTGGCTCTCAAAACATGTCTCCATTCTGCAACTTCCTCTCAGCAAAAAGTTTCAGCACACACTGTGCGAAGCAGGGCTAAATGTGCAAGGAAGTTGAAGATAGACATGTCCTCAGAAGGGTGTCAGAATCCAGTCGTAAGGACACTGAGTCTGGAGTGTCTCCCGTATAATGAAATTAAAGCATACTAAACATAAGTAAAGCGGAGAAGGTCATGGCACCCCACTCCAGTACTCTTGCCTGGCAAATCCCATGGATGGAGGAGTCTGGTGGGCTGCAGTCCATGGAGTCTCTAAGAGTCGGACACGACTGAGTGACTTCCCTTTCACTTTTCACTTTCATGCATTGGAGAAGGAAATGGCAACCCACTCCAGTGTTCTTGCCTAGAGAATCGCAGGGACCGGGGAGCCTGGTGGGCTGCCATCTATGGGGTCGCACAGAGTCAGAAATGACTGAAGCAACTTAGCAGCAGCAGACATAAATAAAAAGTTCTGTGAGACCAGAAATGTGATGGCAACTAATATAGACCAGGAAGATAGGAAAGATTTAATAAAGGCAGAGGATGGTATAGAGTCATAAAGAAAAGGAAGATTTTGGTATGAGAGGGGTAATTTCTAATTAATAAGAAAAAACATGCAACATAAAAAAGTGTTGAAATTTTTCTTTTTATAAAATGGAAGAAAAAAATATGTGTGCTCCATTGCTCAGTCATGTCTGACTCTCTATGACCCCATGGACTGTAGCCCGTTGGGTTCCTATGTCCATGGAATTTTCCAGGCAAGGATACTGGAGTGAGTTGCCATTTCTTTCTCCAGAGAATCTTTCAGACTCAGGGATTGAACTTGCATCCCTTGTGTCTCCTGCAATGACAGGCAGGTTCTTTACTACTAGCACTGCCTGGGAAGTTCTGGAGAAAAAAATAGTTTGTGGGAATTGTAAAAAAAAAAAATTAATAAACAAAAACCTTAATCAATAGAGTTGAGAGACCAGGACAGGGAACTCTCATGCCCTGTAAAGATAAAGCCCAATAGAAAGAAGAGAGATTCCTCTTCTTTCCTGCAAGTCTCAGCCAGTGAAAAACTATGGACTTTGCTTACTGTAGCCACCCCAACTTCGTTTTCCTATCTATAAAAGTTTTCTTCTCACTTTGTGGGGACTTGCATGCAGCTTACCATGTTTGCAGAGCTTGAACTGCAGTTCTCCACTGAGCACAAACTCATCTTTGCTGGAGAAGTATCTGGGATCTCTCATAACAGGGTATTTAAGGAGAAGCTAGGCTATAATTGTGAATATTAGATCTGTATTTTAAAAATAAGCTTGATGTTCAACCAGAAAGCAACATGACAAATTCTGCAAATGGCCACAGAAAGCTTCATGTAATTAGATTCTACTTGTAATGGCAACTGGAATCTTAGTACTGTGATTAGGTGAGAAATCATTGAGTCTGATGGCTGGAAGATCTGAGAATCCTGAGTCTGTGCATTACAAGCTGTATTACCTTGGGAAAGTCACTTCAAATCTTGCCTTAACCAATAAAATGTGTCATGATAGTCAGATGTGTTGAAAAACTCCCTGGAGGTTTGGGGGTACAAAAGAATGACTCAACAATTGAGTATCTATCCTTGATATTAACACATGATCTTGATTCTCCTAGATGTAATGCTTCCTGAGAAGGAATGTTTTGTTTCTGTATACTTTTTTCCTTCAAATTGTTTATAAGTACCCAGAGGTCTGAGGTGGCATCTTGTTTATCATTGTGCTTCTAATAACAGAATAACTGGCCCAGAGTAAGAACTCATGAGACTGTCCATTCCGCGATGGATTAGAGATGGCTTACTCAAAATGAGCAATACAAAATTTAGTGTTATCATTTGGGAATTTTTCCTAAGTTAGAGACTGCTTGGGCTGCTTAATAATCTCATTATGTGTGGAGAGAAACATTACAAGAGGATTTAGCCATTTACGTTTCCCCAGGGCAACCAAAGATATAGCAGCTTCTTACAAAATGCACTTCTGCTTGGATGTGAAAGAAGATCAATTTGGGGTGGACTGGTGATAATGGACTAGAAAAATTAGCCCCCATCTCTTTCCTCAGATGATGCCTTCATAGATTCAACACAAAGATAATAATACCTAACATTTCAGAAGTATATTAGGAGAAAGCATTGTGAGTTTCCTGTATATTTTTTTTACTCTACTGTATGTCATGTTCCCCTGAAGTCTGTATAACCATTACAACAAGTTTAATTATTATCCCAACAACAGAAAAATAGGTGCCACATAGACAAAAATAACAATGAGCAGGTTTGTATCCCAAACTGGCTTTCTTTAAACATTACTAAGAAAAATGAGGCTGAGAATGCAAGCTTTATAGAAAGGAAAACAATTATTTTCTGATATTTCTAACCATTCCTTTTATGCATCAAGTATCAGGGATCTTAGATTCTTATACTACACAACAAAGTATAACGAACATAGTGTTTTAAATAATGCCCATTTATTATTTCACAGTTTTCCTGTGTCAGGTGTCTTGGCAAAGCTTAATTGGGGCCTATGTTCAGGGTCTATTGGGCCCCTAGGAAAGTTTTACAAACATCAGATTTTATTGGAGATTTGACAGAGAAAGTCTGGAAGCATCTTCTTTCAAGTTCACAAGATTCATTTTCTTTCCACTGTTGCTCAGGCGGCTATGGGCTGTTGGCTGGAGGCTGTCTTAATATCCTAGCGGCAGCAGTCTCCAGCCACGTGTTCCTCTCCATAGGAAGTCCACGACATGCTAATTCACCTCATCAAACCCATTTCTCTTCAGCCCATTTTTAAAATACCCAAACGATTTGGACCTAACAAGAACAGAAGTTATTAAGAAAAGGTGGCAAGAATACACGGAAGAACTATACAAAAAAGATCTTTATGACCCAGATAACCACGATGGTGTGATCACTCACCTAGAGCCGGATATCCTGGAATGCGAAGTCAAGTGGGCCTTAGGAAGCATCACTACAAAAAAGGCAAGTGGAAGTGATGGAATTCCAGCTGAGCTGTTCTAAGTCCTAAAAGATGATGCTGTTAAAATGCTGCATTCAATATGCCAGCAAATTTGGAAAACTCAGCAGTGGCCACAGAACTGGAAAAGGTCAGTTTTCCTTTCTGTCTCAAAGAAAGTCAATGCCAAAGAATGTTCTAGAAAGTGAAAGTGAAGTCGCTCAGTCATGTCCGACTCTTTGTGACCCCATGGACTGTAGCCTACCAGGCTCCTCCCTCCAGGGGATTCTCCAGGCAAGAGTACTGGAGTGGGTTGCCATTTCCTTCTCCAGGGGATCTTCCCAACCCAGGGATCGAACCCAGGTCTCCTGCATTCCAGGCAGACACTTTAACCTCTGAGCCACCAGGGAAGCCCAAGAATGTTCTAACTACCACACAATTGCAATCATCTCACACGCTAGTAAAGTGCCAGGCTGCAATAGTATGTTAACCTAAAACTTCGATATGTTCAAGCTGGATTTAGAAAAGGCAGAGGAACCAGAGATCAAAAGAACAGGAGAATTTCAGATAAAAATCTACTTCTGCTTTATTGACTACGCCAAAGCCCTTGACTGTGTGGATCACAATAAACTGTGGAAAATTCTGAAAAAGATGGGAATACCAGACTACCTGACCTGCCTCCTCAGAAATCTATATGCAGGTCAAGAAGCAACAATTAGAACTGGACATGGAACAACGAACTGATTCCAAATGGAAAAGGAGTATGTCAAGGCTGCATATTGTCACCCTGCTTATTTAACTTATATGCAGAGTACATCATGAAAAATGTTAGACTGGATGTGGTACAAGCTGGAATCAAGATTGCCAGGAGAAATATCAATAATCTCAGGTATGCAGATGACACCACCCTTATGACAGAAAGCGAAGAAGAACTAAAGAGCCTCTTGATGAAAGTGAAAGAAGAGGGTGAAAAAGCTGGCTTAAAACTCAACATTCAAAAAACTAAGATCATGGCATCTGGTCCCATCACTTCATGGCAAATAGATGGGGAAACAATGGAAACAGTGACAGACTTCATTTTCTCGGGCTCCCAAATCACTGCAGATGGTGACTGCAGCCATGAAATTAAAAGCTGCTTGCCCTTTGGAAGAAAAGCTGTGACTAACCTAGACAACGTATTACAAAGCAGAGACTTTACTTTGCCAGCAAAGGTCTGTATAGTCAAAGCTATGGCTTTTCCAGTAGTCATATATGGATGTGAGAGTTGGACTATAGAGAAAACTAAGCACCAAAAAACTGATGATTTTGAATTGTGGTGTTGGAGAAGACACTTGAGAGTCCCTTGGACAGCAAGGAAATCCAACCAGTCCATCCTAAAGGAAATCAGTCCTGAATATTCTTTGGAAAGACTGATGCTGAAGCTGAAGCACCAATACTTTGACCACCTGATGTGAAAAACTAACCCACTGGAAAAGACCCTGACTCTGGGCAAGATTGAAGGTGGGAGGTGAAGGGGATGACAGAGGATGAGATGTTTGGATGGCATCTCCAGCTTGATGGACAGGAGTTTGAGAAAGCTCTGGGTGTTAGTGATGGACAGGGAAGCCTGGTGTGATGCAGTCCATAGAGCTGCAAAGAGTCAGACATGACTGAGCGACTGAACCGAACTGAACACCACTTTTTAGCAATTTGATTATGACTGGCTAAGTTTTGTTTACTTTGTTTTTATTACTCTTAAGTTTCATTGAGCTTCTTGAGTCTGTAGGTACAGAGTTTTCATCAGTCTTTTTGTCTCATTTCTTCAAAATATTTTGCTCCTAACTCTTCTCTCTCTTTGGTATCCCTTTTGTGTATATCATGAAACATTTCATATTTTGTTTTATTTTTTAATTTGGCTAATTTCTATTGTCATAACTTCACCTTCATTGATGTTTTCTTCTGCAGTGTCTTATCTGTTAATCCTTTTTTATTTCCTTTTTTTTAAGGAATCTCCACATTGTTCTCCAATTTAGAAAGATGGTAACAATAACCCTGTATGAGAGACAACAAATGTATAGAACAGTATTTTGGACTCTGTGAGAGAGGGCGAGGGTTAGTTGATTTGGGAGAATGGTATTGAAATATGTATAATATCATATATGAAACAAGTCGCCAGTCCAGGTTGGATGCATGATGCTGGATGCTTGAGGCTGGTGCACTGAGACAACCCAAAGGGATGGTACAGGGAGGAAGGGGGTGTTCAGGATAGGAAACACGTGTATACCTGTGGTGGATACATGTTGATGTATGACAAAACCAATACAATATTGTAAAGTAATTAACCTCCAATTAAAATAAATTTATTTTTTAAAATCTACAGTAAAATAAAAATAATCCCTTTTTAATTACCTTTTGAATCCAAATACTCTATTCTTCAAAACTAGACACTTCACTTTGCTTTTTAAATATCTTTGATTTATCTTCTGTATATATTTATTCACTTATACGTAATCAAATGTAATCATCATAGCCATTCTAAAACTGTGTCTATTAAATCTATCACATCTTTCATTTTTGAGTCTGTTTCTCTTTATTGATTCTTTCGTAGCTATGGATCACTTTTTCCCTTCTTCTTCTGTTTGTCAAATAATTTATTTTGATTATAATCACTTAGAATTCTACTTTTTTTTAAATCATGCTTGTGATTTGATGTATTCCTTTGTACTTTGTTGTATTTTTTATACTGTGTTGGACCTGATAGGAAGGTAAATTACTCATAGATTGGCTCAATCATTTTGAGATTGTTTCAAGTTTTGTTAGAGTGAGTTTAGTGTAGTTTTACTTTGGGTGGTCTTTATCTCTGTTCAGTTCAGTTCAGTCACTCAGTTGTGTCCGACTCTTTGCAACCCTATGAATTGCAGCATGCCAGGCCTTCTTGTCCATCATCAACTCCCAGCGTTCACTCAGATTCACATCCATTGAGTCAGTGATGCCATCCAGCCATCTCATCCTCAGTCGTCCCCTTCTCCTCCTGCCCCCAATCCCTCCCAGCATAGGAGTCTTTACCAATGAGTCAACTCTTCACATAAGGTGGCCAAAGTACTGGAGTTTCAGCTTCAGCATCATTCCTTCCAAAGAAATCCCAGGGCTGATTATCTCTGTTATTAAAGAATGATCCTTCCAGGGTCCCTATTAAGAGTGCTGATGTTCAAGGAAAACTCTTATCTGGCTGGATGGAATTCATGCCTCCCAGACCTTCAATATTTTGGAATAATTTGGCTTACAGATCCCCACCCTGCTACTGCTGCTGCTAAGTCGCTTCAGTCGTGTTGGACTCTGTGTGACCCCATAGACGGCAGCCCCCCAGGCTCCCCCGTCCCTGGGATTCTCCAGGCAAGAACACTGGAGTGGGTTGCGATTTCCTTCTCCAATGCATGAAAGTGAAAAGTGAAAGGGAAGTCGCTCAGTCGTGTCCGACTCCTGGTGACCTCATGGACTGCAGCCTACCAGGCTCCTCTGCCCATGGGATTTGCCAGGCAAGAGTACTGGAGTGGGGTGCCATTACCTTCTCTGGATCCCTACCCATCTGTAGCTTAATGTTCATCAGGTGACTCAAGAGAATAACACTGTTCTATTACTAGCAGCTCTTTCTCTGGGTAGCTCTCGTCTCTAATGTTTTGCCATCACTTATTAATCCTTGTATTTCAATCTCTGGATTTTCAATTCAGTGAGAACACCATTTTTTCCTTGGTATTCTGTCTGCACTGTAGTCCAGAAGAAATCACCAGGCAGAAAACCACTTTCTTTGTTTCCCTTCTTTTAGAGCTTTTTTTAAAAAAAAACCCTTCACATTCTTCATATTTATTTATTTTTAAAAATAAATTTATTTATTTTAATTGGAGGTTAATTACTTTACAATATTATATTGGTTTTCCCATACATCACCATGTATCTGCCACAGGTATATATGTGTTTACCATCCCTCTGGGTCATCAAATTCTTGATTTCTATTCATCCAGATTCAGAATTGAATACTGACTTGTTTATGGGAAATTGTGCCCTCTTCAGCTTCTTTCACCTCCATTTTATCTTAGGCTCATTTGATCAACCATGTAAGTTAATGACTGTTCTGAGCATTTTATAGAGGAACCTTACGGAAAATCCCATGGACAGAGGAGCCTGGTGGGCTGCAGTCCATGGGGTCGCAAAGAGTCGGACACGACTGAGCGACTTCCCTTTCACTTTTCACTTTCACGCATTGGAGAAGGAAATCGCAACCCACTCCAGTGTTCTTGCCTGGAGAATCCCAGGGACGGGGGAGCCTGGTGGGCTGCCATCTATGGGGTCACACAGAGTCGGACACGACTGAAGCGACTTAGCAGCAGCAGCAACGTAATGTAAAAGTATGTTTGAGTTAGAGGGCTGGATATGGAATTTCAAGCCTGCAAAATATGTTTTCTTACTCCAAGTCTGGCATTTCCCTGTTGTATCAAGTCTTCTTTATATATCTGTTAAGTTTGTAAAAGGTTTTAAAAAAAGAAAAAGGCCAAGCTCCCCTGTCTGCAACCTTTTTGTTCTTCCTGATGAGTGTGCTTGACAGTTTTGAATAGAGCAAGTTAATCCTGTTTAAGCTATCCACTTAACACCCCTTCCGACTCCCCAGGGACCTTTACTGTTACCTCTTCACAGCTGGTCTAGCACACATTGGCTGCTTTAATACTTCTCTCCTGCAGTGTTTTCATAAATGTTAAGGGCCACTCCACAGACAATCAGGGAGGCCTGCTGCAGAGACCCTAGCAGAGCTGGAGCAAAAATGCAACTGGAACCTATGTCTTCCGCAATAACTCAGCCTGCAGGGAAATAACCTTGTGTCAGATGTCTCCCTAGCGCAGTATAGAAGTTAATACCTGCTCTTTCCAGTGGGACCAAACTTTATAAGCAGAATAACTTAAAGTTATTTATTTTCCCTTTAAGTAAATAATAATTGGACATTTTGTATAAGTTTCTTTAAAAATGATTGGGTTAATGTTTTAACCACACAAGGCAGGTGTGATTTTATCTTCATATTTTACATGTGAAAATCTGATACTCAGAGAGAAGATGTTTTTCCCTGTTACCAACGAATCATTGTTGGAGGAGACCTCAACTCTTTAATTCTTGATTGAAACCTACCTTGATTACTCTTTGCTCTCCTAGGTTTTCCCAAATGTCCCTGTATATATGTTCAGGATGTTAAAGTGTTAGCCTCTAAGTCATGTCTGACTCTTTGCGACCCCATGGGCTATAACTCACCAGGCTCCTCTGTCCATGGGATTTCCCAGGCAAGAATACTGGAGTGGGTTGCCATTCTTTCTTCAGGTAATCTTTCAACCCAGGGATCAACCCTGGGGCTCCTGCATTGCTCCTGCATTGCAGGCAAATTCTTCACCTGCTCAGATTCTGAGCCACCAGCGAATACTGTAATTGTTGAGGATTTTTAGTTATATACAATGAAAACCAAATCTGGCTAAGTTATAAATAAGTTTAACTTGTATATATATATAAATGCTTTATATAAATAATTCAAAGATAAAACTAAAAAAAAAAAAAAAAANCTGAGCCACCAGCGAATACTGTAATTGTTGAGGATTTTTAGTTATATACAATGAAAACCAAATCTGGCTAAGTTATAAATAAGTTTAACTTGTATATATATATAAATGCTTTATATAAATAATTCAAAGATAAAACTAAAAAAAAAAAAAAAAACAAAAAAACAGGCTCAGAAAAATAGGCTGAGTGTTATTTATAGGAAAAGGCAGCCTCCAAGCTCAGTCTCCAATACCCTTCCTCCCAGCGTTGGACATGGAGCCCCTCCTAATCAAGAGATACAGAGCCTTCCATGCCTGTGTGGGGGTATCTTTCTTTGTTACAGGACGATGAATACTCTTTTCTCTGCTTAAGATGTATGTGCCATATAGTAAGATGTGGCAATTGTTCACTCCTCCAGGATCATAAAGCCATTAGCGAGCACCACTGTGACAGAAGACTTTATGTGAACAGTTAGCATTCTCTGCCACAGACGGGTGCTGTATGATTGCTCAGTGTTGTAGATAAGGAAACTTAGGTTCAGGCAGGTTAAACAATCAGCCCAATTGCATATAGCTAACTAATAGGGGAGGAATTTTCCTCCAGCATCTACATTTATAAAACTGAATGAACCATACTGAATTGCTAAATATTATTTTAATGATGCAAATGGCTCAAAATACTAGATACTAAAGTAATTTTCATATTTAAAAACTCCTCTTATATCTAGTATTCCCCTAGACTACTCCATACCCTCAAACACTGTGGCCCTATTTTTATCACAAATTGAATTGCTTAGAATGTTATCTGGTACACTTCATTTAACAGCAATTCCATCTTTCATAGGTTTGCATTAAATAATGTATTAATGAACAATGTTATAAATGTTCTGTCATTATGATCTGCAATTAAAATGCCCCATAGAGTCTTGTGCTAATAATAATAACTAAATTACTGACACCTTAAGAATCAGCGTGACTTTCAAGTACTGGGCCTGGTATGTAAATTCAGTCTGGTCAATATTGACTTCAGCTGTCACAAGATCAAAATTCCTCATGAATAAGCATTGTTCAACTCATTTAAAAATATATTTCAAACACCTGTTTCCAAATCAAAATAGAAATCTATTTTCAAAGACACTAGTAGATGTGCAAGCTTATTAATACAGGCAAAATGTTATTTTCATCAGTTGATCTGCACCTGTACATTTATTACATTGGATTGGAACTGTAAAAACACCATGGCCACTTTGGAATCTGTAATAAATTTGTTAATTACTACCCTGAAATATTCCCTTGATATTTCTAACATGTCATTAAGATACATGTATCTTTAACAATAATAGTAATACCTAAAATTTGTATAGTACTTCTTTACCTTTGAAAGCACTTTCAAACAAATTCTCAAATACATTTTAGCATAGATTAACTTAATACCACTTTAGGAATTGAGAAATAGAGGCTGAGAGATAATAAATTCTGAAGGCACAGTAGGGGTGATACACAGAAGTTCTTTTGACTCTTAAATGCAGTATTCTTGTCATTGCATGGCAGAGGAAGGTACCTGCCAAAACTTTCAAGGGAGGAATTACTCAGTCAAGGTTATACGGGGGAAAGGAAACACCCCAAGTAATGCCAGCTGAAACCTGTGTGACCCTTTAAGATCTTTAACAGTATCCACACAGAGAAACCTCCATGGACCCGAATGCATTAAAAAACCTACAAGTGAAAATATTTAAGCTAGTTTGGGGATGTTTATTGGAGGTGGAACTTGGATCCTGAAAGAGATTTGGATTATAGATCAAGGGAGGGGAATGACACACAAAATGGTATCGTGGCTACTCTGATTACCTTCTGTGCCACAAACCACCATGTAACACGTGGTCAAAGCCACAGCAGTTTTTCATTTGGATCATCCGTCCACAGTTACGACAGCTGGCTCCTTTCTGCTCTGTGACATCATCTGAGTGTCTGTAAGGATGAGCTTGAAATCCTCTGAAGGACCGTGGCTGCCCACCTGAACTTTGTCTGGGAACCTCAACAAAAGCACATTTCCTCACAGCACAGGAGCCAGGTTTTGAGAAGCCACTGTCCCAAGACGTGGCAGTGAAAGCCATGTGACCTTCTAAGATCTTGTAAGACTGCTAAGACCCAGCCTCAGAAGTGATGCTACAGCGCCTCTGCCATCTTCTAGCCTCTGTGTGTTGAGTCTCTAAGCCTTTCCCATATTTCTGTGGAGAGGAGTTGGACTGACCTTTGCTGCTTTTTTCATTTAATTTCTGATTTAATGCATATTTGCCATACATATTGTTCTGCACACTTCAAGAAGTTAGACCCGATACCCAGGGTGCTCTGATGCCCTGGTTGAGGAAGGGGCAGAACTAGCCAGTATTCCTCTGATCCACCATCTGGAGGTGAGAATGGATTCACCTCTTGATCATAGACATATGACATACTACATTGACAGATGCATTTTAAAACCATCACAAGCTTTTATTTATGTTTAATTAAAACAATCTATTGGCATATACTAATTGACAAAGTTGTGTTAGTTTCAGATGTACAGCAAAGTAAGTCAGTTATCCATATACATAACGTCAGCTCTTGTTTAGATTCTTTCCCCATGTAGGCCATTGCAGAGTATTGAGTAGAGTTCCTTGTGCTATATAATAGGTCTTTATTAGTTATCTATTTTATCTACCCCAATCTCCTAATTTATCCCTCCCTCTCTACTCCTGTAACCATAAATTTTTCTATACCTGCTACTTTTGTAAACAAATAAATCCATTTGTACTTTTTTTTTTTTAGATTCCATAGATAAGCTACATCACATGATATTTGTTTTTCTCTGTCTGACTTACTTCACTCAGTATGAAAATCTCTAAGTTCATCCATGTTGCTGCAAATGGTATTATTTCATTCTTTTCTGTGGCTGAGTAACATTCCATTAAATATTCAATGTACCACATCTTCCTTATCCATTTCTCTGTCAAAAAAAAAAAAAAATCACAAGCTTTTAAAGACTAATTTGAAAATATCAAGACAGAAAATAATGAAATAAAATCATGTACAGAAACCATGTGCTTAAATTTTCCCCATTTATATAAAAGCGGGAGAAAACAATACATATGTATATTTACTTATTTCCCCCAACACCTTTCCTAGAGTTTAGTAAATATTTGTTTAATGAACGAATGCTGAATGTGTCCATGTTAGACTCCTATCATTTACCCTTATGAGCATATCAAGGGAGGAAGAGGGAATTGACAGCTGCCAGTCTTTTACTCCTGAAATGTCAGTGACAGGACACTGAGAGGCCTTATGAGAAGGGAAGAGACATTTTTGAAGAGGTGTTTGAAGGAGGAGGCAGAATATATAGAAATGGGGATGTCTTTAGTTCTTCAGGTTTTTGTCTTGGGGTCTGATACTAAGTGAGGGAGAATGAAATGTGAGTAATAAGGAGAAAGTGAGTAATTATGGCAGAAAGTATGGAACTAAAGAGCCTCTTGATGAAAGTGAAAGAGTGAAAAAGCTGGTTAAAAAACATTCAGAAAACTAAGATCATGACATCTCGTCCTATCACTTCATAGCAAATGATATTAAGTGAGGGAGAATGAAATGTGAGTAATAAGGAGAAAGTGAGTAATTATGGCAGAAAGTATGGAACTAAAGAGCCTCTTGATGAAAGTGAAAGAGTGAAAAAGCTGGTTAAAAAACATTCAGAAAACTAAGATCATGACATCTCGTCCTATCACTTCATAGCAAACAGATGGGGATACAATGGAAACAGTGAGAGACTTTCTTTGCTCGGGCTCCAAAATCACTGCAGATGGTAACTGCAGCCATGAAATTAAAAGATGCTTGCTCCTTGGAAGAAAAGCTATGAGCAACATAGACAGCATATTAGAAAGCAGAGACATTACTTTGCCAACAAAGGTCCACCTAGTCAAGGCTATGGTTTTTCCAGTAGTTATGTATGGATGTGAAAGTTGGACCATAAAAAAGCTGAGTGCTGAAGAATTGATGCTTTCAAACTGTTGCTGGAGAATACTCTCTAGAGTCTCTTGGAACTGCAAGGAGATCAAATAGTAAAGCCTAAAGGAAATCAGTCCTGAATATTCGTTGGAAGGACTGATGCTGAAGCTGAAGCTGTAATACTTTGGCCACCTGATACAAAGAGCCACTCATTAGAAAAGCCCCTGATGCTGGGAGATTGAAGGCAGGAGGAGAAGTGGGTGGCAGAGGATGAGATGGTTGGATGGCATCACTGACTCTATGGACATGAGTTTGAGCAAGCTCTGGGAGATGGTGAAGGACGGAGAAGCTTGACATGCTGCAGTCCATGGGGTCACAATGAGTTAGACACAACTGCGTAACTGACCAGCAACAAAATAAGGAGAGAGAGAAGAAGTAAAGGATATTGGAAGGGACCCCTGCCTGTTCTGTGATACAGAAGAGGGGAAAGCCGTGTGGCTGTTTTCTGAGAAATAAAAGGAGTCAGATAAGTCAGTTCAAGAAAAGTTGTATCAGGCTGCATGGCGGCATAGTTCAGCATAAGGTCAAGGCTGGCACCCAGCAGCACTGTGGGGACCTGAAGCTGGGAGAGGTAAAGATCAATGCCTGAAGTGCTTTGAACTATAACTCTGCTCAGTGACTTGTGCAACAGTGCCCCAGCTTAAGGTCATGCTGCTTTCATGGGCTTATGGAGCTTAGGCTTCTTTTTACCTAATAAGCGCTTATTTACAGTCATGTGTCAGACACAGTTCTAATGTCATTATATCTATTCATTCAAACCTCAGGGCATTATGAGGACGGTATCAATATTTTCACTCTGATTTTACAGAAAAGGAAACTGAGGCACAGGGATTCTCACAGGAAGCACAAAGCATGGCAGGGATGCAGTGCCAGAGTCTACACTCCAGTTGCAAACAAAGTTGTCCATATCAGTCATTTCAGCGCTCTCTGAAGCCACCATTTGACCCATATGGCATGTTTCACTCCTGCACACTGAACTCACTCAAAGCTTCATTGCAATTACTATGAACCCTAGGGCATCCCTGGTGGCTCAAATGGTAACGAATCCACCTGCAATGCAGAAGACCTGGGTTTGATCCCTGGGTTGGGAAGATCCCCTGGAGGAAGGCATGCCAACCGATTCCAGTATTTTTGCCTGGAAGCCCGGTGGGCTACAGTCCATGGGATTGCTAAGAGGTGGACACAACTGAGTGACTAAGCATATGAACCCTAAATTTCAAAAAGAATGATGTAAGGGGACCCCAATATTAATAACATCAGTTACTTCTGAGTTGGTAATCCCCTCTTGAAGAAAGAACTCAATAGGCTCTACCTGACCATCTCATTGATTAAAGACAGATCCCAATTTATTTAATACAGTCCATATTTTATTAAAATTCCAACCATATTGACTTTATTTTCCTTTTCAACTTCCTATCATTTTGGGGGAAAGAATATAATTAAAACATTTGAATATACCTGATTTTGAACATTCATCCTACTATGGGGATTTGAAATCTGGAATTAGTCTGCCTCATCCAGCCAGTGGGTTTTTCACAGCCTTTTGTGGGAAGTGACTGCCAATTTGTCTCTCTTTTTGCCTTTAATGTAAGAAAGATTTTTTTTTCTTTTCTTTTCTTTCAAAGTGTTTCACAGGATTTGTAATTAGGCATGTCGATTAGCATATCTCTAATGGCATGGAGAAGATTGCCTTCTGAACAAGAGATGAATGAAGGTGGCATCTCACGTTTTTTTTCTAGGAAGATACCGAGGTAGAAACCCCCCACAGGACTTTGTTAGGAAATGCCTCTCCTTGGAAATGGACACCTACTCTCCTTTGAATCAGATCCTTCCTCAAACCAGAACAGACTCACCTATTCACACAGCATGGCAGTCACTAGATATAAGGAAGAAAACAGCAGGAGTCACAAGAATCCATTCCAAGATAAATAATTCTAACATGCTGGTAACTTACAATAAAAATTAACTGTGCTACCACTTACCTAAGGAAACATTTGCCTATGGAGAAGCAGCTCCTTTCCAATATATTAAGGATTAATTGTTTGCTTTACAGTTGTTATTAGCCAGCCTAAATATTCCACTTACAATACAGAGGCCCCCACAAACACCGAAAATGTGGACTGGAATACAGATATATGGACTGATAACAAGGAAGCTATCATTCACTTGCTACCTGGTAAAATTCTAGGCCAAACACCCTGCTTTTAATTTTCCAAGATCCTTGCCCCTACATCTTCATGTTTATTGAATCTTCTGACTCTTCCTCTGCTGCTGCTGCTGCTGCTGAGTCACTTCAGTCATGTCTGACTCTTTGTGACCCCACAGATGGCAGCCCACCAGGCTCCCCCATCCCTGGGATTCTCAAGGCAAGAACACTGGAGTGGGTTACCATTTCCTTCTCCAATGCATGAAAGTGAAAAGTGAAAGGGAAGTCGCTCAGTCGTGTCTGACTTCGCTGCCACATGGACTGCAGCCCACCAGGCTCCTCTGTCCATGGGATTTTCCAGGCAAGAGTACTGGAGTGGGGTGCCATCGCCTTCTCTGCTTCCTCTTCTATTCCACTTTTATATGCTGTGCTGTATGTATGATGCTAAATGCATCTCCTTTGCATTAATCTCTGGGTCTTTGGGTAACACACTCCTATGCTTCATCTTATACAGTCATTACTCCTAAATCCCTGTCTCCCATATGAATTCTTCACCTGGCACCACACCTGCATGTGATGTCATATCCAGCTACTAACATCCCAGATACCAACAGTAATATTAACCACATTCTCATATCTTGCCGTTGCTTTTAAATGAGGCTTTTAAAGACAAAGTAGCTTGGTAGCAAATAAATGATAAGCACAAACTTGAATGCAGGTTCATCTGACACAAAGTCTTTATGTTAACCGCTCAACAGAACTATTTGTAACCCTGGATTATTATCAGAATGAGTCTGTTTATCCTTGAGACCCTTGAGTTTTTCCTACTCAGCCATATTATTATCCTCTGGTTAAGTGTCTCAGGTTGTTGAGACACTACGTTCAGGTCTTAATAACCAAGCTATCTCCCATTCCAGACCAAGAAGAGCCCTTGTTATGGGCTCATTCACAGCAAAGATACCAATCCTAAACATCTGCTTCTTAAACCAAGCAGTTTATTATTTTTAAAAACACAGTGTTAATCACTATGCCTGGATATCCACACATTCATGGACATGAAGCCCCAGCTTGCCACTATGACACAAGTGTCACCTAGAATACAGTCAGGACACTGCATGCTTATGGCACCTGATCCCAGAAAATTTAACAGTATTTTGAGGTTTGTTCTGTGATTTCTGCAGGACTTATGAACTGTCATACAAATAACACTTGCTCACTTAAGCGTCAGAAAGGCAGAGCATGGTGTACAAATTTTTATCCATATTGGCAAGGATGGATTGTTAAAGTGAGCTGTTAATAGAACTTCAGTCAATAAGGAGCACTCAAAATTGGCTCTTTCAATTATACTTGGTGAAATGTTATATCTTAATTGTATCTTCCAAACAATTTATACATACAGGAGGAATTTATTTTCTTTTCTCTTTTGTTGAGACATCTCAGCAATGGCTGGTTCCTTGTTAAAAAATGGTCATATCTACCAGCACATAGTATAGAATCTTGACGTCATACAGTCCAAACTATCAAGTATAGCATATGCCAAGATTTTAGATGTTCTTGCAGGTAGGCAATGAGCACCTGAAAGAGACCTCAATCACTAACAAAGCTATCTTTCTGTTATACCTCCTGGTTCTGTTATAACCATGAACATGCTTTCCTTTTGTGCTAACCTCATTTTGCTAGTAGGCATTTATGTGTCTAATTTATGAGACTTTCTTCTTGGGGAGGAAAAATTAGTATATTCTGCAATCCCATAATAGAATAGAATGTTTCTGTAACTGTTAATATATTTTCTCAAAATTACTAGCTTAAAACAATGACAATATATATTTTATTCAGAAATCTGCAGATTAGGTCAAGCTTGATGAGAATAGCTCATGTCTTACACTTCAGCACCACCTAAGGTGACAAATTCTGGAATCAGGTGAAGGCTCCCTTGCTCACATGTCTGCCAGCTGATGCTGCTGTCTGAGACCTGAAGCAGAACTATGTCTACTTGTGGCCTCTNCTTCCTATCATTTTGGGGGAAAGAATATAATTAAAACATTTGAATATACCTGATTTTGAACATTCATCCTACTATGGGGATTTGAAATCTGGAATTAGTCTGCCTCATCCAGCCAGTGGGTTTTTCACAGCCTTTTGTGGGAAGTGACTGCCAATTTGTCTCTCTTTTTGCCTTTAATGTAAGAAAGATTTTTTTTTCTTTTCTTTTCTTTCAAAGTGTTTCACAGGATTTGTAATTAGGCATGTCGATTAGCATATCTCTAATGGCATGGAGAAGATTGCCTTCTGAACAAGAGATGAATGAAGGTGGTATCTCACGTTTTTTTTCTAGGAAGATACCGAGGTAGAAACCCCCCACAGGACTTTGTTAGGAAATGCCTCTCCTTGGAAATGGACCCCTACTCTCCTTTGAATCAGATCCTTCCTCAAACTAGAACAGACTCACCTATTCACACAGCATGGCAGTCACTAGATATAAGGAAGAAAACAGCAGGAGTCACAAGAATCCATTCCAAGATAAATAATTCTAACATGCTGGTAACTTACAATAAAAATTAACTGTGCTACCACTTACCTAAGGAAACATTTGCCTATGGGGAAGCAGCTCCTTTCCAATATATTAAGGATTAATTGCTTGCTTTACAGTTGTTATTAGCCAGCCTAAATATTCCACTTACAATATAGAGGCCCCCACAAACACCGAAAATGTGGACTGGAATACAGATATATGGACTGATAACAAGGAAGCTATCATTCACTTGCTACCTGGTAAAATTCTAGGCCAAACACCCTGCTTTTAATTTTCCAAGATCCTTGCCCCTCTTGTCTGCATCTTCATGTTTATTGAATCTTCTGACTCTTCCTCTGCTGCTGCTGCTGCTGAGTCACTTCAGTCGTGTCCGACTCTGTGTGACCCCACAGATGGCAGCCCACCAGGCTCCCCCATCCCTGGGATTCTCAAGGCAAGAACACTGGAGTGGGTTACCATTTCCTTCTCCAATGCATGAAAGTGAAAAGTGAAAGGGAAGTCGCTCAGTCGTGTCTGACTTCGCTACCACGTGGACTGCAGCCCACCAGGCTCCTCTGTCCATGGGATTTTCCAGGCAAGAGTACTGGAGTGGGGTGCCATCGCCTTCTCTGCTTCCTCTTCTATTCCACTCTTATATGCTGTGTGATGTATGTATGATGCTAAATGCATCTCCTTTGCATTAATCTCTGGGTCTTTGGGTAACACACTCCCATGCTTCATCTTATACAGTCATTACTCCTAAATCCCTGTTTCCCATATAAATTCTTCACCTGGCACCACACCTGCATGTGATGTCATATCCAGCTACTAACATCCCAGATACCAACAGTAATATTAACCACATTCTCATATCTTGCCGTTGCTTTTAAATGAGGCTTTTAAAGACAAAGTAGCTTGGTAGCAAATAAATAACTAAGCATAAACCTGAATGCAGGTTCATCTGACACAGTCTTTATGTTAACCACTCAACAGAACTATTTGTAACCCTGGATTATTATCAGAATGAGTCTGTTTATCCTGAGACCCTTGAGTTTTTCCTACTCAGCCATATCATTATCCTCTGGTTAAGTGTCTCAGGTTGTTGAGACACTACGTTCAGGTCTTAATAACCAAGCTATCTCCCATTCCAGACCAAGAAGAGCCCTTGTTATGGGCTCATTCACAGCAAAGATACCAATCCTAAACATCTGCTTCTTAAACCAAGCAGTTTATTATTTTTAAAAACACAGTGTTAATCACTATGCCTGGATATCCACACATTCATGGACATGAAGCCCCAGCTTGCCACTATGACACAAGTGTCACCTAGAATACAGTCAGGACACTGCATGCTTATGGCACCTGATCCCAGAAAATTTAACAGTATTTTGAGGTTTGTTTTGTGATTTCTGCAGGACTTATGAACTGTCATACAAATAACACTTGCTCACTTAAGCANACATTCATGGACATGAAGCCCCAGCTTGCCACTATGACACAAGTGTCACCTAGAATACAGTCAGGACACTGCATGCTTATGGCACCTGATCCCAGAAAATTTAACAGTATTTTGAGGTTTGTTCTGTGATTTCTGCAGGACTTATGAACTGTCATACAAATAACACTTGCTCACTTAAGCGTCAGAAAGGCAGAGCATGGTGTACAAATTTTTATCCATATTGGCAAGGATGGATTGTTAAAGTGAGCTGTTAATAGAACTTCAGTCAATAAGGAGCACTCAAAATTGGCTCTTTCAATTATACTTGGTGAAATGTTATATCTTAATTGTATCTTCCAAACAATTTATACATACAGGAGGAATTTATTTTCTTTTCTCTTTTGTTGAGACATCTCAGCAATGGCTGGTTCCTTGTTAAAAAATGGTCATATCTACCAGCACATAGTATAGAATCTTGACGTCATACAGTCCAAACTATCAAGTATAGCATATGCCAAGATTTTAGATGTTCTTGCAGGTAGGCAATGAGCACCTGAAAGAGACCTCAATCACTAACAAAGCTATCTTTCTGTTATACCTCCTGGTTCTGTTATAACCATGAACATGCTTTCCTTTTGTGCTAACCTCATTTTGCTAGTAGGCATTTATGTGTCTAATTTATGAGACTTTCTTCTTGGGGAGGAAAAATTAGTATATTCTGCAATCCCATAATAGAATAGAATGTTTCTGTAACTGTTAATATATTTTCTCAAAATTACTAGCTTAAAACAATGACAATATATATTTTATTCAGAAATCTGCAGATTAGGTCGAGCTTGATGAGAATAGCTCATGTCTTACACTTCAGCACCACCTAAGGTGACAAATTCTGGAATCAGGTGAAGGCTCCCTTGCTCACATGTCTGCCAGCTGATGCTGCTGTCTGAGACCTGAAGCAGAACTATGTCTACTTGTGGCCTCTTCGTGTGGTTTGGGCTTCCTCACAATACGGTGGCTGAGTTTTAAGGGCTATTGCTCTGAGAGAGAACAGCTCAGGCACAAGCTGTGTTAACTTTTATGATCTAACCTCAAAAGTGACACAGAGTCACTCCCATCACATCATATTTATGAGAACCTAGATGCCATGTTGTTCCAGGCCCAAATTCAGTGGGAGGAAGAGGGGCAGTATCAACAACACTTTGTTGGAGGGACATTTGGGATAAAATATATTGACTAGATCATCTTCAGATGTTGGAATCTGCCACACACAGCATCTGGTATATAGGTTGCTACTGCTGCTGCTAAGTCGCTTCAGTCGTGTCTGACTCTGTGCAACCCCAGAGACAACAGCCCACCAGGCTCCCCCGTCCCTGGGATTCTCCAGGCAAGAACACTGGAGTGGGTTGCCATTTCCTTCTCCAATGCATGAAAGTGAAAAGTGAAAATGAACTCGCTCAGTCATGTCTGACTCCTAGTGACTCCATGGACTGCAGCCTACCGGACTCCTCTGTCCATGGGATCTGCCAAGCAAGAATACTGGAGTGGTTTGCTGTTGCCTTCTCCTGGTATATAGGAATGTTTTGTAAATGGCTATTGGAAAGAAGAAAGATGTGGAAAGAATAATTTACAGTTTATATCTGTCATTCACCTGCCACTCTCCCTTTTCTTAAAAAATCAGTTTTTGATTTATTTTTGGCTGCATTGGGTCTGCATTGTTGCACGTGAACCCTCACTAGTTGCAGTGAACAGGAACTGCTCTTCCTTGTGGTATGAGGGCTTCTCGTTGCAGTGGCTTCTCTTGTGGAGAAGCAGGCACTAGAGCATGTAGGGTCAGTTGTTGCAGCTCACAAGCTCCAGTGCTCAGGCTCAGTAGTTGTGGTATATGGCCTTAGTTGCTTCATGACACATGGGGTTTTCTAGACCAAGGATCGAACCCATGTTCCCTGCACTGGCAGGCAGGTTCCTAACCACAGGACCACCAAAAAAGTCCCGCCTTCCACCCTCTTAATTTCCATACCAAATAGCTAAGTCCTGTACATTCTTATGACTCCTAAACACTTGCCACATCTATATACCGGACATGGATATCATCTTAATAATTAAATCTAGTCTGGCCAGTCCCAACAATATTCTGTTAGTATTCCTTGCCTCCAACTTTCACCTCTATGTTCCTCCTAAGCATAATCCATAATACTACTAGAGGCTTTGTCTAATATATAAATTTGATTATGGCAAATATTTAACTTTTCTTTAGCCTTTTCTACTGCTTATTCAGTAAACCCAAATATATATGGACTATGCTAAACTCATTAATGCCAAGCTTATGGCACCCTTTCCTTCCCTTGTAGGATGCTGTTTGCATCATAGCTATGCCAAATTGACTTCAATTAAATTCAAGGATCTGGTGAGGGGGGTTGTCATTCCTTGCATCCATTCTTTCCTGTAGTTGAAAGGCCATTCTTAAAACATGACCTTAAACCCAAGCACTCCTGTGTTGGCTTGCTTTCCTTTTCTTTTCCCTTCAGTCTCACCAGTTCTGTCAGATGAAGGTGCTATTACTTGACAAAGCCTAGTGTTACAGCTTTTCCTCTTTAAAAAAATTACTTTTGGTGGCTGGCTCTTTGCTGCTTTGCACAGACGTTCTCTAGTTGCAGTGAGTGGTATGGGGATTTCTCATTGCGGCGGCTTCTCCTGTTAGACCACAGGTTCGGGGGCACACAGATTTCAGTGGTTGCTGCACATCAGCTCAGTAGTCATGGCTCGCAGGTTCTAGAGCACAGGCTCAGTAGTTGGGATGTACAGGCTTAGTTGCTTCCTGGCAGGTGAGGTTTTCCTGAACCAGGAATCGAACCCCTCTCCCCTGCTTCGGAAGGCAGATTCTTAACCACTAAACCACCAGGGAAGTCCTGACTCTTCCTTTTTGGGAAATAGGACATTGGTAGAGAAGGCATCTGCATCCCAGAGTGGAGTGGAGGATGTCGGTGTGAAGAGTCACTTACTGGACTCTCCACATGGCAAATTCTGGCCATTGATACAATATGCATCTTTGACTTTTCATCACACAGAATCACAGTTTCCAGCGTTTCAACAGCACTTGGCCAGCTTGCCCAGCCTTGGCTGGGGAAGGCAATACTTGCCAATGGACCATTTCTCGGGTCTGAGGGAGGTCACTGCCTGCAGGTTCAGAGCAGTTTTTGTGGAGTTGTGTCTTACCCCATACTGTGTCCTTGTTCATTCTATTGTCGTCCAAATTGATAAAGCATTTATGCAAGTGGGAATATCTAAGAAATCGTTTTGGGGGAAGAATTCTCCTCTCTCTTGTTCTCTCTTTTCCTATCAAAGTGCCCTGAGAGAAGAGCAAAACCAACACTCAGTATGAGTTTGCAGAATCACTTTCCTGGAAATATTGGTTTTATAGCATAATTTGTGCTCTGAGTATTTGGTCTAAATCCCAGGTCATTCTGTTGATAAAGACAAGTGCTTAGACCTTGTGTGCTCTTTAGAAACACTCAGTATGAATTCAAGCAAATACACCTCACACTCATCTCAGAATCCTTGAAGATCAAAGGTGGAAGATACCTTTACATTTATATTATATGATACCAACTCATTCTAAAAGCTGAAGTAAGGAGGCCCTGTAGGGACAGCATGGGCATACAGTGATCACCATTTTGAAATCCAGACATTTTTTCCCTGATCCTCTGCAGTACTCTGCCTTTATCTTATATTTATTTGCTCATTCATTCATTTATTCTCTGAAACTATCAACATTCACTGACTACCTACCATTTGCTGAGCATTTTGAGTTGACATCATAGTTATCTCCTGCTGATTTGCTTGTCATGAGCCACACTAATTTCTAAGTATGTAAAATTCACTCAGTCTCTACAACAATCTCCTAAGTTCAGTGGAGATATCTGCCTCTCTTCTTACAGAAAAAGAAAACGGACTTCAGAGAGCTTCAATACTTTCCTGAAGACCACGTTGGGGAGGGGGGTGAATTGTGAGTCTGGGCATAGTCCCAGCTGTGTGACTCCATGGCTAAAATATAGGGCATGACTGCTCTGACAAAACTGTTCTTTTTCTGGTAGAGAAAACTCACAAATGATATAATAAGTCCTATAATGGGCGGGAATGTCATGGAGAATAATAAATGCAATTCATTTTTTCTCATTTTAAGAGTGAATGGTTTAAAAGTTTAAAGAGGGAGCCAGTGTGGCTGCTTTCTACCTATCAATTTAATGCTGGAAAGTGTGCACAGAAAGTCTTCTCATTTATTCTGAGGCATGGTCTAATTATATTTTCCCTGTGTATACACCTTGCTGCAATCATTTTAGTACCTCCTTTGATGTAACTAAAATATACGTTGTAAAGTACAAAAAAACTTATCCAAACCATATTTCTCTCAGAAAACATAGATATATACTAAGTCAGATATAGAGAAAGTTATATTGATAAAAATGTTCTTGTCACAGATTGCACACTTAGATCTCAGTAGCAGCTTAGTAGCTATGAGCTGAGCAGTGACTGAGTATGAAACACTTCAGCGATATTTTCTGCTTTGGCACAATGTTATAAGATAGATGATTTGACCCCATTTTAACGAAAAGAGAGCAGAAATGTTGTTCAATGAGCCTAATGGATGTAGAAAATCCAGAATTGTAACCCAGCTTTCTGACCCCTAATCCAGTTTTTTTTCCAACTATGCCATTTTTCAAAAATGTCTCAGACATCTGCTGTCTTTTCATACTGTATTTCCTCCCTTGACTTTATCCATTGACTTCAGAATAGCATCACAAAGAGTAAATAATAAAATCAGCTTTAGGATCCCAACACATTTAGAAGAGATAAGTCCTCATGTAATCAGATCAAGGCATATGTATACAAAGTTCACATTTTAAAATCATATTTGGTTCTTTAAAAGTCAAAGTGAAAAGATAAATTAATCGGCTTATGTTCTCTGAGCTGTCAGAAAGCTTTCAGTATCATTATCTTCCTGAATAACAGATCTGTGCTAGAGAACTGACTTTATTCCAGTCCTAACACTCATCATGCACTCCACTTGATACTAATTTGAAGTGTCATCAAATATTTAAAATATATGGATTTTTACCCTAATTTTAAAAATGAGAGAGCTGGGATGGCTTCCTAGGTGGCACTAGTAGTAAAGAACCTGGCTGCCAATGCAGTAGACTTAAGAGACCCAGGTTCGATCCCTGGGTCTGGAAGATCCCCTGGAGAAAGAAATGACAACCCAGAGGAGATTGGTAGGCTACAGACCATAGGGTCAGACTTAACTGAATTGCTTTAGCATGCACGTAGCATGCATGAGCTGAAATGCACCAAAAAAAATCATCATTTCCCAAGTTTACATGACTAGGATGTACAGATCCATCTGACCTCAAGATTTTTTTTTTTTGACATATGATTGATTTACAATAATATTGTGTTAATTTCTGGTGTATAGCTGTATGGTTGAGTTAATCATGTATATATTTTTAAGTCTCTTTTCCACTGTGGGTTATACATTGAATATATTTCCCTGTGCTGTACAGTAAATCCTTCTTGCTATCTATTTTGTGGTTTTTATCTGTTAATCTTATAATTTATCCCTCCCTCCATCAGATCCCAAGATTAAACTCTAGCAAAGATCCCCTCATGGAAGAGACCAGATGATCATATTTTTTTCAGTTTTGGATGCTTCCAATAGTTATCTGATTTTCTTTAAAAAAATAAATCCTAAATTCCTATTGTGTATGCATTTGTGTACACTTCTTTATGGGTGTGGTGAAGTGGGTGGTTGAGTGTTTATACAACAGCCTTAGGAGACACATTGGAGAAGGCAATGGCACCCCACTTCAGTACTCTTGTCTGGAAAATCCCATGGACGGAGAGCCTGGTGGGCTGCAGTCTATGGGGTCACACAGAATCGGATGCAACTGACGCAACTTAGCAGCAGCAGCAGTAGGAGACACATATAGATAAAGGGTGAACAATAATCCCTCTATGAAGTATTTGTTATTTTTTAAACTTTTATTTATTTGCTGAAAACTTTACCATGGCAAATATAGGCAGCATTTAAATAGCTATAGTTGCAATGTGACCTATATTCTATAATCACAGCCATAAGCTTCAGAAAACTTGATAAGGGCGTCTGAGAAGCTGTGAACATTTCACTAAGTGAGCTGATATTTCCACTTTGGATTTGAACAGACACCCCCTAGATTCAGTGTACAAATTAGTTATTTAGTGAACATTTGTTCATTTTTTACATCTCATGAAATGAGAGCACCCTTCTTTCCATCACCCAAGTCTTCAGTAGAGTTCTAACGCTGCTCTTTTTTTTATCTGTTTTCCAAGTAGAAGGAAAAAAAACAGAAGTTTAAGGAGCTGGAGAAGAACCCCAGCACTTGCTCAGCATCAAAGGCGTGGCTGACACAGCAGCAAAGAAGAATCCACGCCTGATCCCAGTGCTCTACTGGGACCTTTCTATTTACTCCGGTTGATTGCAGCACTGGAACAGGAAGGAGGTGAGTGGAAACTTGTGGGTGGCTGGAAGGGGAGCCTGGGACTTGAAACTGAAACCGTTCAGTCATGTCCGACTCTTTGCAATCCCAGGGACTGTAGCCTACCAGGCTCCTCAGTCCCTGGAATTTTCCAGGCAAGAGTACTGTAGTGGGCTGCCATTTCCTTCTCCAGGCGATCTTCCCAACCCAGGGAACGAACCTGGGTCTCTTGCGCTATGCTGCTGCTAAGTCACTTCAGTCGTGTCCGACTCTGTGTGACACCATAGATGGCAGCCCACCAGGCTTCCCCGTCCCTGGGATTCTCCAGGCAAGAACACTGGAGTGGGCCTCTTGCACTATAGGCAGATGCTTTACCGTCTGAGCCACCAGGGAAGCCCATGGACTTGAAAGAGTAATGTCTTTCTGGAAGACACAGGCCCTGACAAGTCTGTTCACTGAGGAAGTGTTAACGAGCATTTGTACTGTGAGCCACCGCACCATGGACCACTTGAGGCTCCTGTGTTCTGACTCTTTGATGCATGTCTATTTTCCCACCACACTGCACGCTCTTTGAGGACAGAGGTCAGTTTCTTTTTTGCTCATACCATATCATCAATGACCATCACATTGCCTGGTACATAAGTGCCCAGTATGTTTGTGATAAATTAGTGCATGAGTGGATGACTAGATGGATAGAAGGACAAATAAATGGATTCATGGATGACAGGTATCTTTCTCTGATGAAGGAGTCTGGGAGGTCACTTGTTGCATGTTTTGTGGACAGGATTTCCTTCTTGTGGTGACTTTGACTTTGAGATAGGATGGGCTCTGTGCCTGCATGTCTGGCAGTGTTCAGTCATAAAACATCTTATGACCTTTTTATAAGTGGTTTTGTCAAATGATAAGATAATTATGCATTTAATATTATACAGGGCGGTGTACGGTAGAGACTGGAGAAGGAAATGGCAACCCACTCCAGTACTCTTGCCTTGAAAATCCCATGGACGGAGGAGCCTGGTGCAAGCTTCTGTCCATGGGGTCGCAAAGAGTCAGGCACGACTGAGCGATTTGACTTGACTGACCATAGAGATAATGTTCCCTGAGGGACCTCTATGATATGGGTGATAATTCAAATATAAATGCAGATATTGCCACTGAATGCAAGGCTCTTACAGCCTAGTTGGTGGGTAGGGAAGCAGAAGTTCAAATAATTACTAGTGTAAAACAGACAAAATAAGATGTATTCAGGGCTATAGATTTGGAGTTAAGATTC
The DNA here is from genome assembly GCA_006410675.1 of Oreotragus oreotragus. Lineage (NCBI taxonomy): Eukaryota > Metazoa > Chordata > Mammalia > Artiodactyla > Bovidae > Oreotragus > Oreotragus oreotragus. The sequence continues at coordinate 977,226 of SJYX01024075.1, read as the reverse complement.
AGATATGCTGACATGTAGGCTGAATTGATGCTGTTATCCCTTTCTCTGAGGTGAAACCACTGTGACTGATTTTCTTTATTGTATGAACATATTAGGTATTTCATGTAAACTGGGGTTCTTGGAGAGTTAAAGTGGAGGTCAGACCTTTCCTCTCATATTGAAAAAGAAATTAATACTCCTGCTAGTGGTCATTTTCTTTGGATGGCACTCCTCCTCACTCCAATCCAATAGGTCTGGCCGCATGCCTTTATTTGCATGGTTTGTAGGAGAAGCATGGGAAAGAAGATGAATCTTGACAAAGACGGTCAGAGTTAGAAAGCTCTGATTGACAACATAGGGTGGGAAAGACCAGTGAAAAGCAGAGTGATGGGAGAGACAGCCAGCCCACCAGAGGAAAGAGCACTGAGGGCGCGTCAGAGTCCAGGCCCAGAGGCACAATAAGAGCGGGGAGGAATTCACAAGCAGGGGGCGTGGCCAGACCTTCGTCCACCCAACTCTAACCCGTCCATCTCGTTTAATGCTCTGTGTGCCATGGGCCATCCAAAGGGCCCTGGGGAGACTTGTTTAACATAGGTGCTAAATAGATAACAGATCTTAATAAGCAACCCTGCTGTGCGACAACACCTCCCATCTTGGCCCTTCTCCTCACTGCATCTGCAAGAAAGGATGAAAAGAAAGTAGAGTCACCCACTACTGAAGAGGAGAGAGGTGGCCTGGCAGGACAGAGCAGGCTTGGTATCTCACTCAAAGGATCAGCTGACTTACTTCAGTATTGGCATGGGAGTGGGCAGAGGGGGGACTGGTGAGCTGGACGCTGTGTGACTCTATATTGCAGATTATAGTACCGATAGACGTGGCAGCAGGCTGGCTCAGCGGGAGCTGGAGGATGAACAGGCAGGGAACTGGGAGCACTGCAGACGAGCTGCAGCCAGCTGTGATGCGCAAGTCGTATGTGTAGCAATTCATCATCTGAACTCAGGGACTTTGGGTAGAAAAAAATTTAAATCGTTCTCATCAGCACAAATTGGTGTTGCTGTGGAGGCATGAGGGTTCAAGTATAATACTCTGCTGTGATGGGATCTAAAAGATTTTTTTTCCAACTATGCCATTTTTCAAAAATGTCTCAGACATCTGCTGTCTTTTCATACTGTATTTCCTCCCTTGACTTTATCCATTGACTTCAGAATAGCATCACAAAGAGTAAATAATAAAATCAGCTTTAGGATCCCAACACATTTAGAAGAGATAAGTCCTCATGTAATCAGATCAAGGCATATGTATACAAAGTTCACATTTTAAAATCATATTTGGTTCTTTAAAAGTCAAAGTGAAAAGATAAATTAATCGGCTTATGTTCTCTGAGCTGTCAGAAAGCTTTCAGTATCATTATCTTCCTGAATAACAGATCTGTGCTAGAGAACTGACTTTATTCCAGTCCTAACACTCATCATGCACTCCACTTGATACTAATTTGAAGTGTCATCAAATATTTAAAATATATGGATTTTTACCCTAATTTTAAAAATGAGAGAGCTGGGATGGCTTCCTAGGTGGCACTAGTAGTAAAGAACCTGGCTGCCAATGCAGTAGACTTAAGAGACCCAGGTTCGATCCCTGGGTCTGGAAGATCCCCTGGAGAAAGAAATGACAACCCAGAGGAGATTGGTAGGCTACAGACCATAGGGTCAGACTTAACTGAATTGCTTTAGCATGCACGTAGCATGCATGAGCTGAAATGCACCAAAAAAAATCATCATTTCCCAAGTTTACATGACTAGGATGTACAGATCCACCTGACCTCAAGATTTTTTTTTTTTGACATATGATTGATTTACAATAATATTGTGTTAATTTCTGGTGTATAGCTGTATGGTTGAGTTAATCATGTATATATTTTTAAGTCTCTTTTCCACTGTGGGTTATACATTGAATATATTTCCCTGTGCTGTACAGTAAATCCTTCTTGCTATCTATTTTGTGGTTTTTATCTGTTAATCTTATAATTTATCCCTCCCTCCATCAGATCCCAAGATTAAACTCTAGCAAAGATCCCCTCATGGAAGAGACCAGATGATCATATTTTTTTCAGTTTTGGATGCTTCCAATAGTTATCTGATTTTCTTTAAAAAAATAAATCCTAAATTCCTATTGTGTATGCATTTGTGTACACTTCTTTATGGGTGTGGTGAAGTGGGTGGTTGAGTGTTTATACAACAGCCTTAGGAGACACATTGGAGAAGGCAATGGCACCCCACTTCAGTACTCTTGTCTGGAAAATCCCATGGACGGAGAGCCTGGTGGGCTGCAGTCTATGGGGTCACACAGAATCGGATGCAACTGACGCAACTTAGCAGCAGCAGCAGTAGGAGACACATATAGATAAAGGGTGAACAATAATCCCTCTATGAAGTATTTGTTATTTTTTAAACTTTTATTTATTTGCTGAAAACTTTACCATGGCAAATATAGGCAGCATTTAAATAGCTATAGTTGCAATGTGACCTATATTCTATAATCACAGCCATAAGCTTCAGAAAACTTGATAAGGGCGTCTGAGAAGCTGTGAACGTTTCACTAAGTGAGCTGATATTTCCACTTTGGATTTGAACAGACACCCCCTAGATTCAGTGTACAAATTAGTTATTTAGTGAACATTTGTTCATTTTTTACATCTCATGAAATGAGAGCACCCTTCTTTCCATCACCCAAGTCTTCAGTAGAGTTCTAACGCTGCTCTTTTTTTTATCTGTTTTCCAAGTAGAAGGAAAAAAAACAGAAGTTTAAGGAGCTGGAGAAGAACCCCAGCACTTGCTCAGCATCAAAGGCGTGGCTGACACAGCAGCAAAGAAGAATCCACGCCTGATCCCAGTGCTCTACTGGGACCTTTCTATTTACTCCGGTTGATTGCAGCACTGGAACAGGAAGGAGGTGAGTGGAAACTTGTGGGTGGCTGGAAGGGGAGCCTGGGACTTGAAACTGAAACCGTTCAGTCATGTCCGACTCTTTGCAATCCCAGGGACTGTAGCCTACCAGGCTCCTCAGTCCCTGGAATTTTCCAGGCAAGAGTACTGTAGTGGGCTGCCATTTCCTTCTCCAGGCGATCTTCCCAACCCAGGGAACGAACCCGGGTCTCTTGCGCTATGCTGCTGCTAAGTCACTTCAGTCGTGTCCGACTCTGTGTGACACCATAGATGGCAGCCCACCAGGCTTCCCCGTCCCTGGGATTCTCCAGGCAAGAACACTGGAGTGGGCCTCTTGCACTATAGGCANTCTTGCGCTATGCTGCTGCTAAGTCACTTCAGTCGTGTCCGACTCTGTGTGACACCATAGATGGCAGCCCACCAGGCTTCCCCGTCCCTGGGATTCTCCAGGCAAGAACACTGGAGTGGGCCTCTTGCACTATAGGCAGATGCTTTACCGTCTGAGCCACCAGGGAAGCCCATGGACTTGAAAGAGTAATGTCTTTCTGGAAGACACAGGCCCTGACAAGTCTGTTCACTGAGGAAGTGTTAACGAGCATTTGTACTGTGAGCCACCGCACCATGGACCACTTGAGGCTCCTGTGTTCTGACTCTTTGATGCATGTCTATTTTCCCACCACACTGCACGCTCTTTGAGGACAGAGGTCAGTTTCTTTTTTGCTCATACCATATCATCAATGACCATCACATTGCCTGGTACATAAGTGCCCAGTATGTTTGTGATAAATTAGTGCATGAGTGGATGACTAGATGGATAGAAGGACAAATAAATGGATTCATGGATGACAGGTATCTTTCTCTGATGAAGGAGTCTGGGAGGTCACTTGTTGCATGTTTTGTGGACAGGATTTCCTTCTTGTGGTGACTTTGACTTTGAGATAGGATGGGCTCTGTGCCTGCATGTCTGGCAGTGTTCAGTCATAAAACATCTTATGACCTTTTTATAAGTGGTTTTGTCAAATGATAAGATAATTATGCATTTAATATTATACAGGGCGGTGTACGGTAGAGACTGGAGAAGGAAATGGCAACCCACTCCAGTACTCTTGCCTTGAAAATCCCATGGACGGAGGAGCCTGGTGCAAGCTTCTGTCCATGGGGTCGCAAAGAGTCAGGCACGACTGAGCGATTTGACTTGACTGACCGTAGAGATAATGTTCCCTGAGGGACCTCTATGATATGGGTGATAATTCAAATATAAATGCAGATATTGCCACTGAATGCAAGGCTCTTACAGCCTAGTTGGTGGGTAGGGAAGCAGAAGTTCAAATAATTACTAGTGTAAAACAGACAAAATAAGATGTATTCAGGGCTATAGATTTGGAGTTAAGATTCAGATATGCTGACATGTAGGCTGAATTGATGCTGTTATCCCTTTCTCTGAGGTGAAACCACTGTGACTGATTTTCTTTATTGTATGAACATATTAGGTATTTCATGTAAACTGGGGTTCTTGGAGAGTTAAAGTGGAGGTCAGACCTTTCCTCTCATATTGAAAAAGAAATTAATACTCCTGCTAGTGGTCATTTTCTTTGGATGGCACTCCTCCTCACTCCAATCCAATAGGTCTGGCCGCATGCCTTTATTTGCATGGTTTCTAGGAGAAGCATGGGAAAGAAGGTGAATCTTGACAAAGACGGTCAGAGTTAGAAAGCTCTGATTGACAACATAGGGTGGGAAAGACCAGTGAAAAGCAGAGTGATGGGAGAGACAGCCAGCCCACCAAAGGAAAGAGCACTGAGGGCGAGTCAGAGTCCAGGCCCAGAGGCACAATAAGAGCGGGGAGGAATTCATGAGCAGGGGGCGTGGCCAGACCTTCGTCCACCCAACTCTAACCCGTCCATCTCGTTTAATGCTCTGTGTGCCATGGGCCATCCAAAGGGCCCTGGGGAGACTTGTTTAACATAGGTGCTAAATAGATAACAGATCTTAATAAGCAACCCTGCTGTGCGACAACACCTCCCATCTTGGCCCTTCTCCTCACTGCATCTGCAAGAAAGGATGAAAAGAAAGTAGAGTCACCCACTACTGAAGAGGAGAGAGGTGGCCTGGCAGGACAGAGCAGGCTTGGTATCTCACTCAAAGGATCAGCTGACTTACTTCAGTATTGGCATGGGAGTGGGCAGAGGGGGGACTGGTGAGCTGGACGCTGTGTGACTCTATATTGCAGATTATAGTATCGATAGACGTGGCAGCAGGCTGGCTCAGCGGGAGCTGGAGGATGAACAGGCAGGGAACTGGGAGCACTGCAGACGAGCTGCAGCCAGCTGTGATGCGCAAGTCGTATGTGTAGCAATTCATCATCTGAACTCAGGGACTTTGGGTAGAAAAAAATTTAAATCGTTCTCATCAGCACAAATTGGTGTTGCTGTGGAGGCATGAGGGTTCAAGTATAATACTCTGCTGTGATGGGATCTAAAAGCCAGGAAGTGTATACCACGTGTTCCGCCAGCCATTCGTTCTGCTCCAGGTAGTCAGGGAGATGAAAGTTGAATTGGTCTTGAAGGACGCCCACAGGATGTAACCCCTGATTCCACAGCCTTGGCTCATCCCAGAGACCTCCGAACTCATCAGCTTCGTACAGAACGTTAGTGATGGTCGGCTAGTTTGAGCAATAGCAGTTTTCCCCACAAATCAGATTGACTCAAGTCTTCCTCATTTTGCCAGAGAGGGTTCAGGCACTGCAGAGTAATTTGCCCATCCATCTGCATTAAATGTTCCCTTACCAAAGAAAATCATTTCTTCCGTTTGACACAGGAAGTCCAAGGCTGATTGCAGCTACGATTCATCTGTGAATACAGCTTTCCTTTGCGTGCTCTGGTGATTGAAGAGTTTTATACATAGAACTTCACCATATGTGGAATCAAGGATGCATCTTTTATGCTGAAACCTCAAACAAATAAAGAGAAAAAAGCGATAGTATGGCTTTTGTGGCATATCCCTTTCTATGAGTTTCTCTAGTAATTTGTTACAGGAAATAGTATTTTGTGTGTGTGAATCCACCCATAGCACCCACATAGAAATCAGAAATTCATCCAATAGCAGTATTCTTCAGGTCACTTTCACCACTGCCCTTTGCATTGTAACAGAGGCAGGGTCACCTTGTCATAAAGCATGCTCATTCTGGATCCAAGCTCCTGGGGTTCAAATTCCTGCTTCTCTGCTTATCAACTGAATGCTCCTTGGTAATTTACTTAACCCCTCTACAACTCAGTGTTCACACCAGTAAAGAGGGATAATAGTACATCAATCTGATATAATTGTTTGAAAATTAAGCACAATATTTCTAAAGGTCAGCAAATGTTAGCTGTAGCAGATTCATGTCTGAACTACTAGGTGCTCTGTAGAATTTCTGGTTGACTCAGCCTCAAATCTCTTATCTTCTCTGAAATCTTCCCTTACCCTGGGTTCATGCTAAGTCACTTCAGTCATGTCCGACTCTGTGTGACGCTATGGACTATAGCCCCCCCAACCCCTCATCCAGGCTTCTCTGTCCACAGGATTCTCCAGGCAAGAAAGTTGAAGTGAGTTGCAATCCCCTCCTCCAGGGGATCTTCGCCACCCAGGGATCGAATTCCTGTCTCGTATGTCTCCTGCACTGGCAGGTGAGTTCTTTACCACTAATACCTGGGGAGCCCTTATCCTGACCTATTCCTAACTCAGTCAAGAAAATGGGTCAAGTTAATCCTTGACTCTACCAAAGAATATATCTACTAAAGTTCTTAAAACAATGATGTTTAAGATGATTCTAACAATGACACTGCAACAACAGCTGGGCTGGAAATTCTGTGAAAGCAACTACCTCTAACATTCTTGGGTGATTTTGTACTCTGTATTAATTATTTGCCCTACATCATATATAGTCCGTCTCCAAATGCTATACAATGGGAGTTAATAATTATTCATTTTTTATGAAAGTAAAAAGTAAAGATTGTAGATAGCATTTAGGTGACTAGCTGCACATCCCACCCCTGGAAAGTGCCAGGACCTGAATGTGAATGAGGCCGGTGGACTCTGGTACCTGCGATCTTAATCTAGTTACTTTTGACTCTCATCTGTCACCCTGCATTGCACTCATTAATTTAAGACACTGTAGCTCCCTATAGAGAATGATGTAGAAGCTGCATTCTTTCTCCTTTCTCCTGTACCTGCAAAACCCAGGTCTTTTTAAATGTGTTTATGATGTGAACAGTGTCCTTAACACTGCTTATGGCTAGGATTCCCTGACTTGCTCAACTTTGCCCAGCTGTGGAATGACTAAACATCATGTGGCATTTCATTTCTTTTCATTGTCATCATCCTAACCCTTTCCTTTAGCTCAAATCTGGTCAGATTCGGGCTCTGTTGAAAACTCATTGGCTCTTCATTTTTCTTGGGGTACAGACCCCGAGCCCTGCAGAATCCACCCCTGCTGACCCTTCAGTAGCACATGACACGATGTTCCCTCTTCTCCATACTTCACCCACTCTTTGGTTTTTTTTTTCATTTTTTTTCAAAAATGAACCTTAATGTGTCAAATTATAAAGACTCTAATATAAGAATCCTCTGCCTGAGTTTTCCTTCCTTTCCTATTTGTACAGTTTATCCTAAATATCTCAAGTCAGTCAATATTTCCTAGTGGGAGACTTTCTGAAACTCCCTGATTACACTGACCACTACTCTGTAGTCTGAGGGCAAGGACCAGGTCTTTTGACGTCTAATCGCCATTATGGAACATGGAAATGATTCATTTTGACTACAAATATTAAGATGTATAAAAGATCTTCAGTTCACTATCATTGAAAACCAGTTTTATTTTCAGTATATCAGAGAAGTTGGGATGTCATGATTTCACACACACATACATTCACATATGTACACATGAATACACACTTACTAGGATATTCCCAAAATAATAAGAGATTTTTCTAACTTATTTCTCTCTCTAGGCAGTTTTCAGTCAACTGGCTACAAAACTGAAGTCAGGAAGATCATGGGACCACTTGGGAGTCAGCGTTCCAGGGTGTCCTTGTGGGTGATGTCCTTTATCATTTAGCATCTCCCACTGTGTGGCCCCAGGCTCCCCTGGTGGCTCAGCAGTAAAAAATATGCCTCTTGCCAATGCACGGGACACAGGTTCAATCACTGGGTCAGGAAGATCTCCTGGAAATGGAAATGGCAACCATTCCAGTATTCTTGCCTAGGAAATCTCATGGACAGAGGAGCCTGGCGGGCTAAGAGTTGGACTCAAGTTAGCAACTGAACAACTGTATGACCCCACTGTGTCTATTTAACCTCATCACAGCCATGCTTTCAATGCATTACAAAATGTCCCACTCCGCCCCACTTCTGACATACTTGGCTTCTGCCCTGTTCATCTTCACTCCCAGATCTCATGTTTCTCTGGGCTTTTGATGGCTCCATTCTCTGCTTAGTGCCCTCCCTTTCTTTCTAGTTATCCCATTAACAGTGCCATTTAAAGAGCATAGATCTGGAGTCAGTGTTCAAATGGGAATGTCACTGCTGGCGGTAGAACGCTGACAGTGCCTGGGGATGAGGGCAGGTTGTAACAGGCACTGAGTGCACACCACTGCCCCACTGTCCTCCAGTACTCAGGAGCCAGAGCTGAGACCAGCTTCTCCAGGAAGCCTTTCCTGATTGCACCCATCCAGACAGACGCTCCCCTTCCATGCGCTCCCACTACTGTCTGTCTACCCGGTGCATTCCTAGTCTCACTCTTTGGGATGGTTGACTATTTCGTATGTGTCTGTCTGGTCATTCAAAAAGATTGCCTACACCCAAAAGACAGAAAACTTGTCTCATGCTAACATCTTTATTCTCATCCAGAAAACCTAGTAATATATTATGTGAATACTATCGCAGCTTAACTTGTACAGAATGAAATTTATATCATCCAGCATATATCAGCTGTTGAGTATTGTATGTGGGGTATTAAGTATACCATTCCATTAATCTCTGTGATAAAGATATTAGCCTCTATGGATAACTGACTTCAGCTTACTAACTAAGCACACAGTCATTTTGGTAATAAACAGCTTTGGCTTAAAGGAAGTATCCGTATGGGGGAAAAGATTCTGTAAATGTATTCATTTTAATTCTATCATGACATGGTTACATTAACACACCTAAATCACTTTATTATTGTTTATGCAGGCATAAATATATTTCACACAATTTTTAATGATGGGAAAATATTCAATATATAATATTAATTGAAAATAGAAAGATAAAATATGTAGTGTGGTCTCAGTTCTGTATAAAGTAAAATTATAAATTATATACTAGAAGGAAAGTCATTAAATATTAACAGAGATTGACTCTAAATGTGATTTTCAATTTGATTTTTAAATATTTTTACATTCATTAGCATTATTTTCAATCCATAAAACAAATGTCTATTAAATTTATAATCAGAAGATTTCAGAATTTGTATTACATAAATATGAGATCCAGACATTACAAACTTATATTACAAATTCTTAATAAAATACAATAATCTATATGTAAATTAGAAATATACTTATTCATTATTAAATTGTTTTGAATTAAAAGTTTTCACTGAGTGTCTATTACATGCTAGTGGTGCATGTGTGTGTGCTAAGTCACTTCAGTTGTGTCTGGCTCTTTGCAACCCCATGGACTGTAGCCTGCCAGGCTCCTCTGTCCATGGGATTTCCCAGGCAAGAATACTGGAGTGGGTTGCTGTTCCCTGGATCTTCCCGACCCAAGGGTCAAAGCCAAATCTCCTTGCATGCAGAATCTTTACCACTGAGCCACTGGGGAAATCTACTAGTGGTGTATGCTGCTGCTGCTGCTAAGTCACTTCAGTCATGTCCAACTCTGTGCGACCCCATAGACAGCAGCCTACCAGGCTCCACCATCCCGGGGATTCTCCAGGCAAGAACACTAGAGTGGGTTGCTATTGCCTTCTCTCTAGTGGTGTATAGTGCAGTTTAATTGGTATGAAGGAAATGATAGCAAAAATTTACCTTGTTGATGCCTCAGGGGTCTACCCTTAAACCAGTGGCTAAAAAAAGACAAATTCAAGTATGAAAATATGTGAAAGTGAATCAATGCAGGATATTAGTTAGAAGTCTCCAGAGAAACAGGACCAACAGCATGTATCTGTAAAGAGCTTTAATACAGATACTGACACACATAGTCATGGAGGCTGAGAAGTTACACCATCTGCTTTTTGCAAACTGGAGACCCAGGAAAGTCAGAAGTGTGGTTTGTAGTCTTAAGAACTAGAAAGCCAGTGGTGTAGATTGCAGCCTTAGTCTGCAGGTCTGAGACCCCAGGGCAGCTTTGAACAGAGGAAGTTTGATGCCAAGTCAAATAAAGAGAGAATCCTTCTTCCCTCCACCTTTTTGCTCTGTTCACACCTTCAGCAGATTGGGAGATGCCTGCCAGCACCTGGGAAGGCCATCTGCTCTGCTCTTTCCACCAATTCAAATGAACACCACATCCAAAAACACCTTCATTTATGCACTCAGAGTTAATGTCTTACCAAAAATCTGGGCACAGCCCACTCATAAAAAATTAACCATTACATGTAGTTAACACAAGCTGATACTGAGAGTCACAAAATTTTTCCAAGAATGCAATAAACAAAATGAGAGGTAAAGGATGATACACATCATGTGAGCAAATAAGAGAAAGTGTGCGTGTGTGTGGTTGTGTGCATGTCTGTGTGTGCTGGTGTGTGTTCTAGTGTGGCCGGTGGTATACATGTTGGGGTCTGTGTTCACATCGTGTCGGTGTGTGCTTCTGTTGGCATGTGCACACAGGTTTCGCAGGGAATTTCAACTATACCTATAGTAATAGACAGGGCACTTCAGGAAGGTTGATCCTGAGGGGAACTGCACATGAAAACTTTCGAAGTTAACTTGCCCCTGAGAGTTAAAGCACATGTTTAATTTTTCTCTGATCATAGCAGAGATAGTTAATGTCACCGACATACACACATACACACATGTATGCACACAGTGATTCTGAGATGATCAAGATTTGACCATTTCTTTTATTAAGAAGCCCAAAAATAAAGAAGAGGAGTCGTGCAAACATCATCCATGGGAGAAGTTTCTCCGACTCAAGGATGTGTCATTCGATCTCTCAGATTTGACACTGCAACAAAATAACAGTAAAATCTATCATTGTTTTAGCATTATAAAGACACTTTTTTATAATAATTTCTTTATACATGCATTACCTCATTCATTTTCACACAAACCTCCAGGGTATATGCTATTCTTATCCTGCTCCTAAGTAACAGAATGGAAGCTAAACCTAGAGGTTTGTCACCTTTTCTTTAGACACACGTTCAGTTCAGCTCAGTTCAGTGCAGCCGCCCAGTCATGTCCCACTCTTTGCGACCCCATGAATCACAGCACGCCAGGCCTCCCTGTCCATCACCAACTCCCAAAGTTCACTCAGACTCATGTCCATCGAGTCGGTGATGCCATCCAGCCATCTCATCCTCTGTCGTCCCCTTCTCCTCCTGCCCCCAATCCCTCCCAGCATCAGGGTCTTTTCCAATGAGTCAACTCTTTGCATAAGGTGGCCAAAGTATTGGAGTTTCAGCCTCAGCATCAGTCTTTCCAATGAACACCCAGGACTGGTCTCCTTTAGGATGGTCTGGTTGGATCTCCTTGCAGTCCAAGGGACTCGCACGTTAGCCTCCCTTAATTCAGCTTGTCCTGCTCACACCTCATTGAACATCTTGTTTCATTCTTGGTGCTTCATCATCATCCCAGCAAGACTCTAAGAAATACAGTTGTTCATTCCCCACTCACATAATATTCTACTGCTGCACCTATGTTACCAGCCAGGATTCTAAGGAAGGAAAAAAAGTTATCCAATAAAAAGAAATAGAAGGCTTGACTTAAGAAGCCTTTGTTTCAAGGCTCTCTTCTGTCACCTGCTGACTGTGAGGTCTCAAGCAGGCAGCAATGTTCTCTAAAATTTACTTCCACCAGACTAAAAATTGGTTTGGAATATAAACTGTGTACCAATGGTAAAATGGATTATCATCAAACAGATATTCCACCCGTCCACTCCCATGTCCATGAGAGTAGGCTGTGACCCTCTGCATTAAACTTCCAGGGCCGCCACAAGGGAAGACCAGAGACTGGGTGACTGAACATAAATTTATCTTCTCACACGTTTGGGGGCTGGAGGACTGTGATCAGCTTCCGGTGGGATGACCCTCCTTGGCCAGCAGACACCCACCTTCTCACAGCATCCTCACATGACATCTTCCCCTGTAAGGTCATGCTCCGGGGTCTCTTCTGCTTTTCCCAAGGACATNATTTGGGGGCTGGAGGACTGTGATCAGCTTCCGGTGGGATGACCCTCCTTGGCCAGCAGACACCCACCTTCTCACAGCATCCTCACATGACATCTTCCCCTGTAAGGTCATGCTCCGGGGTCTCTTCTGCTTTTCCCAAGGACATCAATCTTATTGGATTAGGGCTCACCCTTACGACCTTATTCAACCTTAGTTACACCCTTAATGGCCCTGTCTCCAGACACAGTCTCATTGAGGGGTAGTGCTTCACCATATGGATTTGAGGGGAATACAGTTCAGCCCACTCATACCTGCCTCCCAGCTGAGGTCAGATATGGCACATACAGCAACCTCGTGGCAGGTGGAGCATACTTCCTCATCTCTCGACTGGGGCTCAGCTGTGTGACCTGCTTCAAATGCGATATTAACAAGGTGATAGAAACAGAGACTTAAGAGCTGCTCATATATTACATTAGAGCTTCTGAGGTTCTGCTATGGCACGAGAAGGACTGCTCCAGCTATCTTTCTTGATCCGGAAGATTGAAGAACCACAGGACAGAGGAATCCCCCCCGGCCCACCACAGCCAGGTGTAGGGTACTCCGCAGCCAGGTGTAGGGTACTCTGACTGGCCTGCAGAATTGTGAGTGTGGTGGCCTGTGCTTTGTGCCAAGCTTGGGGATGGTTGGCAAGCAGCACCGTTGTGGTGTGGCTAAGCTACATGGCATCCATTCCTACTCCCTCATCCATTAATTCAGCAACAACCTAAAATGCTGCCATATTCTACTTGGACCAACAGCATCAGACAGGCTCAGAAAACTGGCCAAGTTCAGCCAGCTGGTAGATTATGGAGACATATTTGGGAGACTAACCCTTGCCAGAGTTAATCACCAACCTGGAGTAGCTGCTCTCAACTCAATCAGAAAGAAAGAGATGTACTCCTGCCTGAACAGGTAAAAGTGACAATTTACTCACTGGATATAAAACCATGTACTAAAATTAAAAGAGATTAAAAGACGCTCCTTGGAAGAAAAACTATGCCAAACTTAGACAGCATATCAAAAAGCAGAGACATTACCCTCCAACAAAGGTCCATCTGGTCAAAGCCATGGCTTTCCTGGTGGTCATGTATGGATGCCAGAGTTGGACCATAAAGAAGGCTGAGTGCCAAAGAATTGATGCTTTTGAACTATGGTGTTGGAGAAGACTCTTGAGAGTCCCTTGCACTGTGAGAAGATCAAAAAAGTCAATCCTCAAGGAAATTAGACCTGAAAATCATTAGAAGAACTGATGCTGAAGCTGAAACGCCAATACTTTGGCCACCTGATGCAAAGAACTGACTTATTGGAAAAGACCCTGATGCTGGGAAAGATTGAAGGCAGGAAGATAAGGGAATGACAGAGGATGAGATGGTTGGATGGCATTACCAACTCAATGGACATGAGTTTGAGCAAGACCCAGGAGTTGGTGTTGGGCAGGGAAGACTGGCCTGCTGCAGTCCATGGAGTCGAAAAGAATCAGACACGACTGAACCACTGAACTGAACTGAATTTGGGCAACGCAAAGAGCCTCTGACAGCAACCAGACATTTTAATCTTTAGATGGAGTGGCATTCCTGCTCCGGAGGATCTGAACAGGTCCTCAATTTATTCACTTATAATAAGGTAAATGGCATCACCAACCCAATGGACATGAACTTGGGCAAACTCTGGGAGATACTGAAGGACAGATGCAGAGTAGCCTGTTGTGCTGGAGTCCATGGGGTTGCAAAGAGCAGGACATGACTTAGCTACTGCACAACAACAAATAAGGAAGGGTAAGACAAGCAGGGACCACTTTTTATTGAGGGTTCTGTATCTCATAGGCAAGATGATTTTAAGTCAGTCTCGATATAAAAAATAGGGGGTCAGACTAAATGATCTCTGAAGGCTCTCTGGCTCTAAATTTTTAAACTTTGATGGCTCTGGCTGGTCCCTGCTACTGCTGCTAAGTCGCTTCAGTCGTGTCCGACTCTGTGTGACCCCATAGACGGCAGCCCCCCAGGCTCCCCCATCCCTGGGATTCTCTAAGCAAGAATACTGGAGTGGGTTGCCATTTCTTTCTCCAATACATGAAAGTGAAAAGTGAAAGTGAAGTCGCTCAGTCGTGTCCGACTCTTAGCGACCCCATGGACTGCAGCCCACCAGGCTCCTCCATCCATGGGATTTTCCAGGTAAGAGTACTGGAGTGGGGTGCCATTGCCTTCTCTGCTGGCTGGTCCCTACTGCTGAGCTAATAACCCTAGGCTGTATCCTTCAGGTATCTGTTTTTCATCAACATCTTGATAATCACAGGGGAAAAATTTCACTGCCTGTGAGATTTTACATTGCTTAGAAGTCCACTCTAGATCTGCGTGATGTCTCATGGTTTCCCAAGGACTTCCTGCGCATCATCTTCTTGTACCCAAAAAACGCCCTGTGAAGTAGAACAGGCAAAATGTTAATCTCCATTCAGTGGTTGAGCAGACAGTGTTTCTGAGTAGTTTGAAAATGGCCCGGCATTAGATAAAACATTAAGGGCACTGTTGGAGCTTGAAATCAGATTTCTTAATATAGCGGTGTGCTTCTATGACCCTGCCTTGAAGGGAAAATATGTATGTTTGGGAAACCCAATAACAGTTTCTCTGTTTATTGTTCATTCACTGATTGGCCCTTCATGAATATATTCACACCTTCAAGGAAGTATTTAAAGGATGCAAAACCCACAGAATCGGTAGCCAGTTGTCAAAGTATTCTCTCAGTGCTGCTAGTACTTGCTGTATGTGGTGCCACTTCCCTCATCTGTGTAATGGGATTAATTACAGCAGGAAGAGAAGGAAAAAATTATATTCTTAATTGCATCATTTTGATCTGCTAAATTAAAATCAAGGCTTCCCAGGTGGTACAGTAGTAAAGAATCCACCTGCCAATGCAAGAGACACAAGAGATGTGGGTACCACCCCTGGATTGGGAAAATCCCCTGGAGGAGCAAATGGTAACTCACTCCAGTATTCTAGCCTGGGAAATCCCAGGGACAGAGGAGCCTGGCGGGTTACAGTCCTTGGGATCTCAAAGAGCTGGACACAACTGAGAGACTTTGCATACACACAAATTAATCTCCAAAAATGGTCAACTCTAATTCTAGCCTTTACAGTAAAGAGGTCAATGAATTTAGTTACCAACATCCATGGTTTCAGCTGCTTGGAAGGGGGCTATGTCCTCCCAAGCAAATTTGTACCCAAATTTGCTCTACCTAAAATAGGGTGTAACTTGGACATGCAAATTGGCAAAGTGGGCTTAGTGGGGTAAAGCACAGAGCCTCATCCAGAGGTCACATCCCATTACTTCTTCCACCATCATCTCCCCCAATCCACATCTCCCATCAGGACTTAGGCGGGCAATTTGTTTTACCTCACCCATCCTTCCTCTTCAGTTTTGGATTTATCTCTGAAACAGAGGAGGACTGGCAACTCTAATTTCTGGGTGTTTGTGACTTCAGCTCCATTTATCCCCATTCCCACCCTCCAGGTTACATTATAAAAAGTGATATCTATTTTGCAATCCATTGTGTGTTCTTTTTACCCATTACTAGCATACCAGGCTCATGTGCACGTGTGTGTGCACGTGTGTGTGCATGCATGTGTGTGCATGTGTGTGTGTGTTTGTGCTTCACTGCTCAGTCGTGTCTCACTCTTTGAGACCCAGCAGACTGTAGCGCACCAGGTTCCTCTGTCCACAGGATTTCCCAGTCAAGAATACTGGAGCAGGTTGCCATTTCCTTCTCCAGGGTCTCTTTCCACCCCAGGGATGGAACCCATGTCTCCTGTACTGCAGGCAGATCCTTTACTGTTGAGCCACCAGGGAAGCCCCTTCAATTAATATAATAATATGTACATAGTTAATTGGAACCTAATTTCCTTAAAAGAAGAAATGCAAAGTTAATGTTTCAACAACTATGACTAGTAAGAGAGTCAAATTCTGAAAAGGGCTTCTGACCATCTAATTTCCAACATTTTTTTTCTCCTTTGCTCTGAGTCTTCTGAGAATCGTAGGGATTTCCATGTTCAAGCCTTAACTTATTTGCTTCCTGCCCATTAAAATGTGTAGATAAATAATAATAAAAATCATAACAACTGGCTTGTCTTATAAAGATATCCAGCCCTTTCTAACTCAAGCAGAAAAATTTGTATGCTTTCTGCATTAAGTTCTCATCTTTAAAATTGTTCTCACATTTATTATTCTGTGAATTAAAATGTCTATTTTTAAAAATCTCATATTTATTCCTCTGGATCCTATCACTGTCTGTTCCTGCCTGCCTGATTTTCCATGGTGACTTCAACTAATTTATTTCTGTCTCCTTGCAGCAAATGAAATTTCCTTAACCTTTCGCTGAGACATTACAAAGGATATTACTCACGGTGCTTAATTCTTTTCCACCTTTCTGGTAATTATATGCTCAGTGAGGTATTGTCCAAGGCTACAGAGAATTCTCCAGCTGATACATATACCCAACTTCATCCAGGAGAAATAGAGCTCCCTGTGGTTTGCCTTATTTTCAAAATTACATCTACTGCAATATTTATTTTATTGACTGTATATTTTACACTTGTGGGTTTTACTCTAAAATCTTCTCCACTTTGATCTATGTCCCTGACTATTAATAGTAGGGGGTTCCTGAGTAAAGACTATTTTGGTCTTTCTTGGAATACCATAGAGATAGGAATTCCCTGTTTATTGAAATCTTATTTTCAACTGAGCATAATATTGGTGATTTGGCATTTATCATTATTTATTAATAATGCTAACTGTGAATTATGTCTCCAGGCAGACTTTGCTCTGAACTCTAAATTTCTCTATCTTGCTGCCTGCTTGTTTGCCCCACTTCGATGGCCAATGCCAGCTCAAAATTATCATGTCTAAATTAAAACTGTTCTCTCAGCCTGGCTTTTACCACTTATTTCCCTACATTCATCTTTTCCTATATGCACATTTACTCCATCTCCAAGTCTTGGTATAACTTCCATAAAAGTGTGTCCAGAGCCTCATGAATTCTCACCACTTCTGCCCCTGGTTCAAACCAGGGGTCTGTCCTCAACCAAAGATTTGACCCCCAAACAGAATTTCATCTTTCTCCATGTCTGGAAATACTTGTGTAATTATGACATTACTTGTGTCACAGGTTTTCAGATCCCCATCTTGCCTGTAAGGAGACTGTGCATTCAACAAATATGTAAACAGGTCTCCATCTTTGATATTAACCACTTTATCAAGCCGCATTCTAGCAGGAAACAAGGAGTCCAAGTGAAATTGTTCAGATGGAATCATTCTCAGTACCCTCTGTAGAAGAATGAAGTCTTTCTTCCTGATCTGAGTAAACTAGACATCCCTTTTATTAAAAATTTTGTAGAGACTTCGTCTGAAAACTGTTTCATAAAGGAACGCCTACCCTCCTTAAGATTCTCCCTTGACACAGTCTATTTTTTTTTTCTTGCAAACCCAAAATGAAAGGAAAATTTCAGTGTCTCCAAGGAAACAATTGCAAATTTATACTAGGTGGAGACAAAATATACATAAAAGAATTATAAAATCTTCTGAACTTTTATCCTCACAAATTGGGAAGCATGCATAAGAATAGATCCCAATTATAAAATATCAAAAGGGACAAAATCTAAGATTATATGAGATAACATTTTTATTGATATGAGTCTGCTCAACCAAAATTTAGAATCCAACATGTTAGCCTAGATTAAGTGGTGGTCTATAATAGAAAAGCTTCTCGTGCCAGAATTTTCCTGGCACACTGTAGAGGAAGAAATTTTCTGAAGTGAATATTGAAATGAATGCTG
This sequence comes from Oreotragus oreotragus, assembly GCA_006410675.1. Lineage (NCBI taxonomy): Eukaryota > Metazoa > Chordata > Mammalia > Artiodactyla > Bovidae > Oreotragus > Oreotragus oreotragus. The sequence continues at coordinate 959,095 of SJYX01024075.1, read as the reverse complement.
AATGGGATTCTTGTCTGAGATCGACTCAGTCACATCCTGAACATAGCCCTGGGAAGACCCACAGGAAATTCATTTCTCTGAGCTATTTAAAGATTTTACAGTAGAGGAAAGCATCAGCACCTTGAAACCTGAAAATGATAGAGGGAAATTCTGCAAAGGGGTGGGGCTCTTTGATTTCAGAGAGACTTTCAGGGTCTCATAGAAGCAGGGTACAGATGCTGGTGGCATATAAGCACCCCACAGAAGGTCTTCCTGTTACTATACAAGACTTCAAGGATGGACTGTCACTCTTGATATTCCTAAGTGTCAGTGTTTTGACACAGGAATCGCTGATGGTGACTGACTGGTCCTGAATCCAAAGGCATGGCATAGACTCACAGCCCACTACTTGAGCCATAGAAACCACGTGTCTGATGAGCAGAAACCTGATTTGAGAAACTAAAGTGAGAATGTATGGCCTGACATGTAATTCCCACAGATAACTGTCACTGAACCAGGGCTCCTTGAATTAAGAAGATATTACGTTAGAATCAGTAGATACATTTGAAGATGTGTGTTCATGGTACCTGTATGTAATCCTACCTGAAATGTATACCGTGATTCTTCCTCTGTGCTTTTCCCGAAAGTACCCAAAGCCATTTAACAAGATTATTGTATAATAGAGAAAGGGGTTGATCCAGATCTTCTAGGGTTCTTAGCATGAGTCAATCAGAAGCCAAAGTGTTTGTATGTTAAGAGTGAGAGCTTATACTGGTCAGGCAATCCATGGAACGTGGCCTGAGTTGGTTATGCAGTGGGTCAGAGAATCCAGGAAGCCATTCTGTGGTCATACCCCTGGCTCCTCAACATGCGGTGGGAATGAAAGTCCTTTACTACTGGCAGCATCTCTCTCTTGGTTCCTTAACATGTTGAGTTGAAAGCCAAGAGTGATTCTGAAGATGATGGAGGCTCACGCAAACCGTATCAGGTGTTAGCACAAACTGCAGAATGTGTTCCAGATTGGGCCTTTTTGTGGAAACAAATCTGGCAGCTGACATGCAGCCACTAATTGACTGATCAAATAATTGGTTTCTCATTCCCAATTAATATATGCATTTGGGAGTAGTCCAGTTTCAACTGGCAAAGACAGCAATACCCCTGCACTGTTTTAGAATTATGTCAACTTAACGTGCTCTTTTTAGCATAATATTCAAGTTTTTCTCATATTAATTTCTCCTAATATATCACACCATTACCTAACATTCACTGGATAGGAGAACACAGGAAAACTCCAGATGCTTTAATAGGAGACATTATGCCAGAAATATTTCAGTGATATTTATACATTAATGAAGTTTCTAGGGCCTTAGCAGTCTGGATCAGATTCAGAAATACTCACTGAAGTATGTTGCCTAGTGCCATCCACCATGGGAGAAAGTAAATTATAATCTTCATTGGGAATCTTTGGATTTTAGAGACAACTTATAATACATGTGCATGCTGCTCTGATACATTTAGAGAATAGTTCTTAAATCTGACAGTTTTTAAAAGTTAGTTTAAGTTTGTGTTAGAAAAATTAAGAATAAAGTGCAGAAAGTTCCCATATACTTGCTATTTCCCTCATATAGTTGCCTCCGTTATTGACTTCAGGATTCCCTGGTGGCTCAGTGGTTAAAAAAAAAATAAAAAAACCTCACTTGCCAGTGCAGGAGATGCAGGAGACACAGGCTTGATCCCTGGGGCAGGAAGATCTCCTGGAGAAGTAAATGGCAACCCACCCAGGACTCTTACCTAGAAAGTCCCAAGGACAGAGGAACCCGGTGGGCTACAGTCTGTGAGGTCACAAAAGAGTCACACATGACTGAGTACATTATTAATATCTTGTATTAATGTGATGCAATTCTTAAAACTGATTAATATGATACATTATCTTTTCCTAAAATCCACAGTTTACATTAGGATTTATTGTTTGTATTGTAATATTCTGTAAGTTTCAAAAAATGCAGGTATCCACAATTGCATCATTCAGAGAATTTTATTGCCCTAAAAATCTCTCATCTTCATCCCTGTTCATCCCTCTCTCCATCCAAAAGGCCTTTGGCAGTCACTGATCATTTAAAAAATTTTAATTTAATTTGACATAAAATGCACATACAACTTATCTCTCAAATATTTTTAGGTATAAAATAGCATTAAGTACATTTGTATTATGTAGTCAATCTCAGATTTCTTTTTCTTTTCATCTTGCAAAACTGAAAGTCTATACTCATTCAAAAAAAGAAAAAACAACTCCACGTTCCTCCTTTCTCTCAATGTCTTACAACCACCATTCTGCTTTCCCTTTCTATGAATCTGACTACTCTAAGTAGCTCATGTAAGTGAAATAGTACAATATCTGTCTTCCTATGACTGGCTTATTTCACAAAGCATAATATCCTCATGTTCATCCATACTGTAGCGTATGTCAAAATGTCCTTCTGTATTAAGACTGAGTAATATATTATTGCATGTGTATATAATTTCTTTAATTCAATCATCCATCAATGGGCACTTAGATTGCTTCCTTTTTTTTTGGCTATTGTGAATAGTGTGACTATGGACATAGGTGTACAACCATCTCTTTAAGATTCTGCTGTCAACTCTTTTGCATTTATACCTAGAAGGGGATTTGCTGGTTTCATGGAAATCCTAGTTGTAATTTTTTGAAGAAACATCATACTGTTTTCCGTAGGATCACCCACAGGTCTGACAGTTTAGAGGGCTGTCATACAGGCTCCTTGTTTGATGCTTCTGACCTGACACATGGGCCTCATGATCCAGTAGCCTCAATGGTGCTTTTAAATGGTTTATCACATATGGATGCTCCATGAAGCCTCTCGTTCTTCTAAGGTAGTCATCACGGCCTAGACGTCTATTGTTCGGAAGTAGAAACTGTTCCACTGTACAGACAGTTGCTTTCCTTTGAGAATGAGCTCCTGAGGCTCTGGTGGAAATGGAGTGCCTGACCACAGGGCACCAAGAGAGTATGCTTGCTGAGCTTCCCAGCATGAACTGGGTGTTCATCTCGCCTTTCATATGGTGGCGGTTATTTGGCATATTGTAAAGTGTAGCCTGGAGATTTAAGAAATAAAATGTTTACTGTATTTAGATCAAAAAAAAAAAATCATAAAGGTGGATACACAGACGAGCATTCCATCCATAAACGGAAAGGATTTGTTTGAGGTCAGGCCCGAGGAGATCTGGAAATCATGGAGTAAATTGCGCGAGCAGACGACCCACATTCCCACAGCCTATAGTTCTGCTGTTGCTCTGGTATTCCCCAGCCCACTCCTGTGGCATCCTCAGGAGTTCTTCCTTTAAAGACAGGCATTTATATTCATTTGAACTGCAACTGCGTTGAGTCTGCTCTAAGGATGTTGTCTTTAGCAAAGTATCGCAAATCAAAGTAGCTTAAAACTTTTGTTGTTACTGTTCTCTCTCTTAGTGCTGGCAGGTTAGAGACGTCAGCCTAGGCTGCTGTCCATCAGTTTCTACATTGTTTCAGTCTGGGGTTGGGCTCGTTAGGTGACTGGGTCATTCAACATCTAGTAGTTGGTGCTGGTTGTTGCCTCGAAATCTGGGGCTGAAACACAAGGAGACCCTTAAGCATTTCTCACTCTCTTATGTGTCCTCCTGCATGGGCTTCTCATGTGATAAGTCAAGGCACTACAGGCGTATTTCCAAAGAAAGACAAAAATTCTATCCTTTGGATGACATAACCGCAGACAATGAAGAGCATCATTTCCACCACTGTCTCCTGATCACACAAGCTACAAGCCCCCATCCAGTCTTAGAGAAGGAAACAGAGGCCTAAGCTCTTGATTATAATAGTGTCAGTGACATTTTAAGAAGAACTGAAGATGAAGAAATATGTGTAACATACACAGACACACAGAGTCAGTCCTCATTTTTTGCAATAGCTATGTCCTATATAGCTGCCCCAGACATTGAATCATCTAATAATCAACCAGTGCTCCTAGGAAAATACCGTTAGTTTCCTGTGAGACTCTGGTCACATGTTTTGATCAAAAGACTAACACGTAATAACACTGTTCTATAATATACACGTTTCTGTTTGAAGACACTTTAAAAGCTACTGTTGATTTACTGAAATTGGACTCAGGGCCAGCAACACCATAGCTCATGTCTGAATGAAGCTTATTAAAAAAATGGTTTTTGTTGTTTTTTTGTTTTTTGTTTCTCTTGTAAGGTACATAACAGTCTACTTTTTGCTTAGGAAGAGTAGACAGGACTTTAGCACTACACTTGGGGCCTATTTAAAACAGCAAAATTACCAAGAAAAAGCACAATCATGTGAAAAAACAAAAGAGAACTATATAGATCACAAAAGATATCCTTGTAAATAGTCTGGGAGCTGAAATAAAATTTTAACAAGTAGGCAAATTAACAAAAAGGGGATCTGAGAATACTGAGGGGGAATTCTATATGAATGTATATTTCTGTATATGTAAAATATAATCTGCTGCACTTCACTTGCAGGGGTGGCCCAGAAAATGTGATAAATGAAGTCTTCTTGGTGAGTGGCAGGACTTCTAGCAGCATCAGGCTACACATTCTGCACGTAGTGAAGGACATTCTGCAGGACGTTCTGCGTGATCGGAAACTTGTAAAAGATTTGATTAGATCATTGGTGGTGAGATGGTGTGCTGCACATCTACTGCTTACACAGCTGTCATAGTAGAGACAGGGACCACAACATTCCCCGAAGCTCAGCTCCACCGCAGAGATCCGAACGAGCAGGTGGGGATGGTGACACCATCTGTAAACACCAGTCTTTCCCCAGGTTCCCTGGCACCCGCTGTAGGGCCTGTGTGCAAAGTGANTGCTTACACACCTGTCATAGTAGAGACGGGGACCACAACATTCCCCGAAGCTCAGCTCCACCGCAGAGATCCGAACGAGCAGGTGGGGATGGTGACACCATCTGTAAACACCAGTCTTTCCCCAGGTTCCCTGGCACCTGCTGTAGGGCCTGTGTGCAAAGTGACCAGAGACATGAGGATGCTGTACATGGACTCCACAATTTAGCTGCTAACGCGTGCCCAAACCACCAATAGCAGGGGCTAGAGCTGAGCCGGTGATAGAGTACTATGAGTGGATTAACCAACCCTGATGACGTTGGTCCCCCTTCTGTCTTGGAGTGATCCGTCACAGGAACAGATACTCTGGATATCTGTATTCTGGATGTGGATGTGCTTTTCGTCACTCAGATCTTTTGCCGTCATCACTCCTGAAGGAAAGCCTTGTGTGTGCATGTGTTAGTCGCTTCAGTCCTGTCCAACTCTTTGTGACCCCATGGACAGTAGACCGCCAGGCTCCTCTGTCCATGGAATTCTCCAGGCAAGAACACTGGAGTGGGTTGCTATGCCCTCCTCCAGGGGATCTTCCCAACCCAGGGGCCAAACCCAGGTCTCCTGCATTTCAGGCAGATTCTTTATCCTCTGAGCCACCAGGAAAAGCCAGGGAAAGCCTTACTCACATTCACATTCTTCCACTCAACATGGCTTCTTACCAAGGCAGACAAAGTTAGAAAATGAACTTATGCAATTATGTTTTTTTTTCACTTCCTGTGTATGATTACTTACAGGAATTATTTTGTTTACATTTTGACTCCTGTGTACAGATAAAGTAACAGTCTATTGAAATCTATTTAGATTTCTCTAGAATGGATGGAATTTAAAGGTTCTGTGAATTTTAACCTTAAAAGTAGGTAAGCCTTTTTTCTCAAGTTTCTCTTCAGGCAAGACTAGCAAACTAGTAGTAATTATTATCAAAAAGTTTTATATTTCTATACTTAGCCCTAAATTGTCAAACTCCAAATTAACAAACCCAACACCATGCTAGACAATTTCATTGTATATTGCAGACATTATAAGCTCATTATGTAGCACGTCAGATTCATTATATCTTTTTTTTTAGCCAATCCTATCCTACACCCCTAAAAATATTCAATTTACTATGTTCTTAGAATCAAAATCTATCTCGGTTAGAAAAGAAGTTCCTCAACTTAATAAAATATTCTTCAGATTCAGTGTAATTTTTATGAAAGTGCCAAACAGTATGAAGGCTCCTCAACAATTTAAAAACAGAACTGCCATATGAGCCAGCAATCCTACTTCTGGGTATATATCCAAAGAAACTTAAAATATGTATCTTGAAGATATATTTGCACCCCATGTTAACTGTGCCATTATTTACAATGGTTAAAATATGGGGAAAAGTTTGATTGTCCATCAACAGATCCATCAACAGATGAGTGGATATAAAATTTGTATGTATATGATACGTATATATATAATATATGTATATATGCATACATGTGTATATTTATGTATATATGTTGAATATCTATGATAGTCATCCTTAAAAAGGAAGGCCATGCTGTCATTTACAAAACATAGATGAAACTGGAGGACATTAAGTGAGACAGACCACACAGAGAAAGACAAATACTGCATGATCTCACTAAAATGTGAAATCTAAAATAGTCAAACTCATGGTAGCCAAGAGTAGAAAGATGGTTTCCAGGGAGAGTGATAGGGGGAAGGAACAGAGGTGATGTTGGTCAAAGGTTACAAACTTTCAGTTAAATAATATGAGACGAATGAGTTCTGGACAGCTAACATACAGTGTGATCACAAAACTTGACATCCCTGTATTGTATCCTGGAGCTCTGTTTAAGAGGATAGATCTTGAATTTACTCACCACACACACACACACACACACACACACACACACACACACACAAAACTGGCAACGATGTAGAGTTGTTGAATATGTTTTATTTAGCTAGGCTGTGGTGCTCCTTCTACAATGTATGCATATATCAAAACATGAAGTTGTACACTTTGAATATATACAATTTTTATATGCCAAACTTATCTCAAAAAAGTTGTTAAAATGTAATTACTACCTAAGTATAAAAATGTCTCTCAGTATCTATAGTCCTCTCATGCACAGTTAAACAAGCACTGTTGGATACTTAACTCTGTAGTGTTGTTTGATCTTTCAGCAGGCCTGTTTACTGCCTTGATAGTGCTCCCTTTTATAACACAAATCATTCTCTGGCTCTGGGTAGACATTACACTAAACCTCTTACCTCTAACAACAAGCTGTCACCATCTCTACTACATAGCACTTAAAAACAAGGTAAGCTCTACAAGTCATCTGATTTTACTTTGCACAACATTAAAATTGCCTACCTCTAGACACAAAGAAGATTAAGTTTACACATTTGTCAAGTTTTGTGATATAGTTGAGAAAAATTAAATGTAATGTTTCTCTTAGCACATAGGTAGAAAGCACTGCTTTAAGGAATACATTCAACAACTTATTAGTTATTTTTCTGAGTATTTTTCAATTATCTTCCTTGAGCATGTAAATAAGCTTAGAAGATAGAGTATATCTTTTTTGTGAAAAGTGAAGTGAACATATTAGTCGCTCAGTCGTATCTGACTCTTTGCAACCCCATAGATTGTAGCAAGCCAGGCTCCTCTATCTGTGAAATTCTCCAGGTAAGAGTACTGGAGTGGATAGCCATTCCCTTATCCAGAGGACCTTCCTGATACAGGGATTGAACAAGGGTCTCCTGCACTGCAGACAGATTCTTTACTATTTGAGCCACCATGGAAACCCTTTTTTGTAATCAAGTCTAATAAAATTAAAGTGGCAAATCTGTACTATGTAAGTGTCCTGAATTACAAAGAAAGACAGCTGGAATCAAGCCCCACATTAGCTGTTTGGTCTCCATGCACTCCATTCATAAAATTATTCCTATTTCTTTACTGACAAAATGAATTAAACAGGCTGAATTAAAAAGACCCTCCCAGCAGATCTAAAGAAAGTTGAGAAAGCCATCTAAAATGTAGGCTTATTAGCTTTGGTCAGGACTAGTTTGGGAGAGAGATGGCAGGCAAGTAGCTTCATCAGTTTGGAAAACTAATCATAGGGTAACAGACGAAGAGGAGCAGTTATAGTCAAAGAAGCCCATGGCACTATGATTTGACATATTAGGAATCGGGAGGACAAATATTCAATACTCAATTATGAACAGTAACCAGAACACCATATTTTAGGCTGCTTAACCACCTAATGTACAAAGGACAAAATTGGGCAGTTTCCAAATTTCCATGTAAGATTTATAATTCTATATATAAATTTCCCTTGAAAGCTGATATACACAGTTGACANGGGGAGGACAAATATTCAATACTCAATTATGAACAGTAACCAGAACACCATATTTTAGGCTGCTTAACCACCTAATGTACAAAGGACAAAATTGGGCAGTTTCCAAATTTCCATGTAAGATTTATAATTCTATATATAAATTTCCCTTGAAAGCTGATATACACAGTTGACAAAAGTGAAGAACAGCCCCAGGTTTGAGACCCTTGTTAATAGTTTGCATGAATCACATCCATCTCATAAAATCATAACACAGTTGTTATGATATTAATATAGAAATGCTTTAATTTCTGCTCCACTTAATTTGCATATGTAATTGACAGCTCATTGGAAATGATAAAAGCATAATTATGAAAACAAATCTAGAAGAAAGGGCAAAGTCTTGATTGGTAAATTATGACTAAAAGTATATTTTGTTCCATACTGTGGACTTGTTATTATGGACATTAACTACTTATTTTCCTCCAAGATCCCCACTCTTAGACATCAGAAAATGAGATGTAAACACATATAAGAAAAACACTAAGCACTGTATCCATGGCCCAGCTCAAAGTCAAACCTTCAATTTAAATTTACCACCATTTCCTCAATTCTAAGATATGGTAATTCTGTTATATTTGGCTAGAAAACCACAACTTCAGTTCAACAGTAAGTTGTGTTGAATTTTCTTGTAAGGACTAAAGGTGTCTACTAATTCCAAAGATTCAGTAACTGTTCTATGAAACTAAGGTATCTCTGTTGACTCTAAAATGTATATTATACTTTAGATCAACTTATGCACTGATGCGTTCATNCAAGCCTTTTTTCTCAAGTTTCTCTTCAGGCAAGACTAGCAAACTAGTAGTAATTATTATCAAAAAGTTTTATATTTCTATACTTAGCCCTAAATTGTCAAACTCCAAATTAACAAACCCAACACCATGCTAGACAATTTCATTGTATATTGCAGACATTATAAGCTCATTATGTAGCACGTCAGATTCATTATATCTTTTTTTTTAGCCAATCCTATCCTACACCCCTAAAAATATTCAATTTACTATGTTCTTAGAATCAAAATCTATCTCGGTTAGAAAAGAAGTTCCTCAACTTAATAAAGTATTCTTCAGATTCAGTGTAATTTTTATGAAAGTGCCAAACAGTATGAAGGCTCCTCAACAATTTAAAAACAGAACTGCCATATGAGCCAGCAATCCTACTTCTGGGTATATATCCAAAGAAACTTAAAATATGTATCTTGAAGATATATTTGCACCCCATGTTAACTGTGCCATTATTTACAATGGTTAAAATATGGGGAAAAGTTTGATTGTCCATCAACAGATCCATCAACAGATGAGTGGATATAAAATTTGTATGTATATGATACGTATATATATAATATATGTATATATGCATACATGTGTATATTTATGTATATATGTTGAATATCTATGATAGTCATCCTTAAAAAGGAAGGCCATGCTGTCATTTACAAAACATAGATGAAACTGGAGGACATTAAGTGAGACAGACCACACAGAGAAAGACAAATACTGCATGATCTCACTAAAATGTGAAATCTAAAATAGTCAAACTCATGGTAGCCAAGAGTAGAAAGATGGTTTCCAGGGAGAGTGATAGGGGGAAGGAACAGAGGTGATGTTGGTCAAAGGTTACAAACTTTCAGTTAAATAATATGAGACGAATGAGTTCTGGACAGCTAACATACAGTGTGATCACAAAACTTGACATCCCTGTATTGTATCCTGGAGCTCTGTTTAAGAGGATAGATCTTGAATTTACTCACCACACACACACACACACACACACACACACACACACACACACAAAACTGGCAACGATGTAGAGTTGTTGAATATGTTTTATTTAGCTAGGCTGTGGTGCTCCTTCTACAATGTATGCATATATCAAAACATGAAGTTGTACACTTTGAATATATACAATTTTTATATGCCAAACTTATCTCAAAAAAGTTGTTAAAATGTAATTACTACCTAAGTATAAAAATGTCTCTCAGTATCTATAGTCCTCTCATGCACAGTTAAACAAGCACTGTTGGATACTTAACTCTGTAGTGTTGTTTGATCTTTCAGCAGGCCTGTTTACTGCCTTGATAGTGCTCCCTTTTATAACACAAATCATTCTCTGGCTCTGGGTAGACATTACACTAAACCTCTTACCTCTAACAACAAGCTGTCACCATCTCTACTACATAGCACTTAAAAACAAGGTAAGCTCTACAAGTCATCTGATTTTACTTTGCACAACATTAAAATTGCCTACCTCTAGACACAAAGAAGATTAAGTTTACACATTTGTCAAGTTTTGTGATATAGTTGAGAAAAATTAAATGTAATGTTTCTCTTAGCACATAGGTAGAAAGCACTGCTTTAAGGAATATATTCAACAACTTATTAGTTATTTTTCTGAGTCTTTTTTTTTTTTAGCTATCTTCCTTGAGCATGTAAATAAGCTTAGAAGATAGAGTATATCTTTTTTGTGAAAAGTGAAGTGAACGTATTAGTTGCTCAGTCGTATCTGATTCTTTGTGACCCCATATATTGTAGCAAGCCAGGCTCCTCTATCTGTGAAATTCTCCAGGCAAGAGTACTGGAGTGGATAGCCATTCCCTTATCCAGAGGACCTTCCTGATACAGGGATTGAACACAGGTCTCCTGCACTGCAGACAGATTCTTTACTATTTGAGCCACCATGGAAACCCTTTTTTGTAATCAAGTCTAATAAAATTAAAGTGGCAAATCCGTACTATGTAAGTGTCCTGACTTACAAAGAAAGACAGCTGGAATCAAGTCCCACATTAGCTGTTTGGTCTCCATGCACTCCATTCATAAAATCATTCCTATTTCTTTACTGACAAAATGAATTAAACAGGCTGAATTAATCCTCCCAGCAGATCTAGAGAAAGTTGAGAAAGCCATCTAAAATGTAGGCTTATTAGCTTTGATCAGGACTAGCTTGGGAGAGAGATGGCAGGCAAGTAGCTTCATCAGTCTGGAAAACTGATCATAGGGTAACGGACGAAGAGGAGCAGTTATAGTCAAAGAAGCCCATGGCACTATGATTTGACATATTAGGAATGGGGAGGACAAATATTCAATACTCAATTATGAACAGTAACCAGAACACCATATTTTAGGCTGCTTAACCACCTAATGTACAAAGGACAAAATTGGGCAGTTTCCAAATTTCCATGTAAGATTTATAATTCTATATATAAATTTCCCTTGAAAGCTGATATACACAGTTGACAAAAGTGAAGAACAGCCCCAGGTTTGAGACCCTTGTTAATAGTTTGCATGAATCACATCCATCTCATAAAATCATAACACAGTTGTTATGATATTAATATAGAAATGCTTTAATTTCTGCTCCACTTAATTTGCATATGTAATTGACAGCTCATTGGAAATGATAAAAGCATAATTATGAAAACAAATCTAGAAGAAAGGGCAAAGTCTTGATTGGTAAATTATGACTAAAAGTATATTTTGTTCCATACTGTGGACTTGTTATTATGGACATTAACTACTTATTTTCCTCCAAGATCCCCACTCTTAGACATCAGAAAATGAGATGTAAACATATATAAGAAAAATGCTAAGCACTGTATCCATGGCCCAGCTCAAAGTCAAACCTTCAATTTAAATTTACCACCATTTCATCAATTCTAAGATATGGTAATTCTGTTATATTTGGCTAGAAAACCACAACTTCAGTTCAACAGTAAATTGTGTTGAATTTTCTTGTAAGGACTAAAGGTGTCTACTAACTACAAAGATTCGGTAACTGTTCTATGAAACTAATGTATCTCTGTTGACTCTAAAATGTATATTATACTTTGGATCAATTTATGTACTAATGCATTCATTCATTTAATTTATATTTGTGAAATGCCTAACACTCAAAATCCTGAAACAAGTCAAAAGAAAAAGTACATTTGATACATTTAGGGCTGCCTCACTAATAAATAAGTAGCTCCTAAAATAAAAAAGACCAACCACCAGATAGAAAAATGAACAATATAGAAACAGATAGCTCATGGAAAAATAAGTAAATTCCATGTTGAATGTAGAAAACTGTTTTTTATTTTCTAATATTAATAAAATGAAAATTAAAAGCACACTGAGAGACAGAGGTTTTCCAACAGTTATGTTTGGGTGTGAGAGTTGGACTGTAAAGAAGATTGAGCACCGGAGAACTGATGCTTTTGAATTGTGGTGTTGGAGAAGACTCTTAAGAGTCGCTTGGAGTGAAAGGAGATCAAACCAATCAATCCTAGAGGAAATCAACCCTGAATATTCATTGGAAGGACTGATGTTAAAGCTGAAGCCCCAATACTTTGGTCACCTAATGCAAAGAGCTGACTCATTGGAAAAGACCCTGATGCTGGGAAAGACTGAAGGTAGGAGGAGAAGCGGGCAACAGAGGTTGAGATGGTATCACTGACTCGATGGACATGAGTTTGAGCAAACTCCGGGAAATAGTGACGGACCAGGAATCCTGGTGAGCACAGTCCATGGGGTTGCAAGGAGTCAGACACGACTTAGTGAATGAACAACAACAAATGGTGAAGTATCTTCTAGTAGATTAATTATAACAGCTAATAACTAAAATAACAAATAATAGCTCACATAAGAATGATGCAAAGTAAGCAGAAACTAGAGGAGGCTTTTAACTTGGAAAGAGGGACAGGTGTTTTTTTATAACTTTGGATTGACAGTAGTCTATATTGAGGGCATGAGGGCTATCTAGAACTTGGAAAGAAATCTGAAGTCTTTCTTTTTTAAAAACCCCAGTGAGCAGGGTTTTAGGCAACTAGATGGCCAGAAATGTGTGAAAATATGGCAGAAAGGAGAGTTAGAGGGATAATGCTTTAAACTCTGAACACAGCCTCTGCCCAAATCTTCTGCTGATTTTTTCACTACTCATGTGTTTGACAGACTCCAAGCATCTCAGCTAAAGTTACATATTTCCAGCCACGGCTCGCTGCAGTAGCAGAGAAATTGGAATCTGAGTTTAGTCTAATTAGCTGACTGCTAAGGAAAGAAACAAATCAAACCAAAACCAAAAAGTAATACTGTTGAAATGAAACTAAAGGAAATCTCTAAAATAGATGTGTCCTTCACAAAATCCAGGATACGATTTAAAATTATCCAAATTATTATCAATATTTAAAAAATCGCTGCAGTAGCAGAGAAATTGGAATCTGAGTTTAGTCTAATTAGCTGACTGCTAAGGAAAGAAACAAATCAAACCAAAACCAAAAAGTAATACTGTTGAAATGAAACTAAAGGAAATCTCTAAAATAGATGTGTCCTTCACAAAATCCAGGATACGATTTAAAATTATCCAAATTATTATCAATATTTAAAAAACAAACAACAAAATACAGTGACATAAACGACAAGATAAGCAGGAAAGATCAACCCTGAAATGACTTGGAGGATGAAATTAGCAAACGATGATTTTAAAGGAACCGTTGCAATTATGCTCAAGAATAATAACAATATGATCATAGTGAATAAATATTAGCATAAAAAAGAGAACTATAAAACTAACTAAATGGGATTTTAAAATAAAAATGCAATACCTGAAATTCTAAAGATAGAAGAAGAAAAACATACATAATTTCATGTGGTTACGAACAGACTGAAAATATAAGAAGAAAAGCAAATTTGAAGATAGATCAGTTACTCAATTTGAAGAATTAAGAATGAATATAAAATATTTTTAAAGCCTCAGTTATCTGTAGAACAATATGAAAAGCCTAACAGACACGCAATTGGAGGCCCCGAAAGGCGTGAAGAGAAACGGGCAAGAGAAAATAGCTCTGAAGAACTAGTGCTCTCAAATTTCCTGAAATTAGCAAAATGTATAAACTGAGAAAGTCAGACAGTTTCATGTACCCTAAGGAAGTTACATTCAAAGCTAGAATAACATAGTCATACTGTTAGAAATCAGAATAAATTTTAAAAGAATCAAGAGAAAAGCAGATCTTCTTATAAGGAAGAACAGTGATATGACAGTGTGCCAACTTCTCACCCCGAGGAGACTAGAAGAAATTGAAAGAACCAGTCTAAATGTCAAATGAAAAAAATTATCTTAATGAAAAAAGTTATGTCAATATTCTTTAATAGTAAATGTGAGATAAAGACATTCCTGATAAGTGAAAAACCAGGATGTTTGCTAATAACATACCTACCTAAACTATTTGAAATACTAAAAGTTTTTCTGGCTGATGAGAGATTACACCAGCAAGATCTCAGAGTGTCAGAAGGGATCCAGAGTCTTAGAAAGAGTATACAGGTGTACAGGTGAATATATATGTGTTCTTTGTGTAT
>SJYX01024075.1:874691-900750 GCA_006410675.1 Oreotragus oreotragus | reverse complement strand
CTGTCACTCCAGGTGTTTCTTGACTTCCTAATTTTGCAATCCAGTCCCCTATAATGAAAAGGACATCTTTTGTGGGTATTAGTTCTAAAAGGTCTTGTAGGTCTTCATAGAACCATTCAACTTCAGCTTCTTCAGTGTTACTTTTTGGGGCATAGACTTGGATCACTGTGATATTGAATGGTTTGCCTTGGAAATGTACAGAGATCATTCTGTCATTTTTGAGATTGCATCCAAGTACTGCATTTTGGACTCTTTTGTTGACCATGTTGGCTACTCCATTTCCTCTAAGGGATTCCTGCCCGCAGTAGTAGATATAATGGTCATCTGAGTTAAATTCACCCATTCCACTCCATTTTAGTTAGCTGATTCTTAGAATGTCAATATTCTGTAGACTACCTGTGTTAAATACATTTTCTCTTTATACTGTTTTCAACCTGTGATGGGCTTCTTGGAACATGACTCCTTTAAAAGTCAAGGAAAATTTATATCCTCACATAAGTTCTCTGAGAATCCTAAATTGTCCAAGGGCAGATGTAGTGCTTGGTGTGTATATCTGTATTTCTTGGTCTTTTTTCCAGTGAGGAAGTTGGACTCTATCATCTCTAAGATACAGTCTGACTTTAATTCTATTATTCTGTCCTTTATTCCTTATCTCTGACTCCATTTCTCTTCTGGGCCCCCTCCACCCCATCTCTTGCCTTCTTTCCCCACAGTCACAGGGTCTTTGGTCCCACTGGGTTCAGACTCCTGTGCTATGTGACTGAGGTTCCAGATCCTCCTGCTAATTCCCCACCTAAAGGGCAAATCAACTGTAGTCAAGGGAATAATTAGCCACTGATTACTGCTGATCTATTAATTGGGAAATGCCGTAGGCCCTATTTAGACTGATCTGATTAATGAAATCACAGTATCTTTAATTCCTGTGCTATGTGACTGAGGTTCCAGATCCTCCTGCTAATTCCCCACCTAAAGGGCAAATCAACTGTAGTCAAGGGAATAATTAGCCACTGATTACTGCTGATCTATTAATTGGGAAATGCCGTAGGCCCTATTTAGACTGATCTGATTAATGAAATCACAGTATCTTTAATCAAGGGTTCACTAATGCTTCTGGTTAGAGGATAGAAATTGGATATATTTTACTGGAGAAAATACTCTTCCCTTTCTACCAAAATGTTTGTTGGGTGAAGCTTCCCATTCAAATTCTTAACCCCTAAGCCTATGGAGGTCCCTTGTAGATTCACTGAATCATATCTGCCACTAGACGGTTAGTATTATAAGGGCAGGTTGTTGCTAAACCGTGTCCAGCTCTTCTGGGACCCTATGGACCATAGCCTGCCAGGCTCCTCTGTCCACGGGATTTCCCAAGCAAGAACACTAGACTGAATTGCCATTTCTCCTCCAGAGGAATCTTCCTAACTCAGGGATTGAATCTGGCTCTCCTGTGTCTCCTGCATTGGCAGACAGATTCTTTACCACTGAACCACCAAGCAAGCCCCATAAGGGCAGGTATTCTGTGCATTTTATTCTTGAGTCCCCAGGTTCTGGCTCATAGTCTTATACATGGTAAGAACTGAATAATTTAGATAGAATAAATAAATGGATTGTTCTAAGCTTCTGATTATACACTGTGTACTAGGAAAATAATAAAGCTACCTTGTTGCATTATTAGATGTATTTCAAAGAGCATATATAATGAACTTGACTGTGGCTAGCATCTAAAAAGCACATAACTAAAGATATATACTCTTGATATCATGATTATGTTTTTAAAGTATACTCTTGATATCATGATTATGTTTTCTAAAGAAACTGTAATGATTATAAAAGTCTAACAATGAGTGAATGAATAAAAGACTGATTTATTTAATGGAAGATGAGATAAATTAATTCAGGGGTGACCTATAAGTCTGATCTCTCTAGTTATTAAAAATATTAATTACAGCTGACCAGTTATTCTCTTTTTAAATAAAACTTACACCACTTACTCTCATTTTCGTTCACCCTTCTAGTTTGTATTCTGCCTTGAGGGAGCATCATGTGTACCTTGCTTCTCTCTCTCTCTCTCTTTTTTTTTTTTTTTCTTTTTTGCCGCTCATGGCAGTTACTAATTTACATTTATCAATGAAAACAAATATTTGTTGAGACGCTACTCTGTGCAGTCATGTGTTAAATTGTTTTCCATTTGTTTACTGATAGAGGAGAAGCTAGTATTCTTAGTCTGTGGACTGGTTGCTTTCATCTTTTCAATCTCTTTATAGCCAAACAAGTTCAAAAAAATTTAAATGACATATTACTGACTTCTTTCAAAATTGATTCTGGATATAAAACACTTTTTATCAACAAAATACACTTGTGTGATATTTGGTGAAAAAAGCAGATCAAAAATCATGCGTGCGAGTGTGCTTAGTCTCTCAGTCGTGTCCAGCTCCCTGTGACCCCATGGACTGCAGCCCTCTAGGCTCCTCTGTCCATGGGATTCTCCAGGCAAGAACACTGGAGTGGGTTGCCATTTCCTCCCCCAGGGGATCTTCCTGACCCAGGGGTCAAACCTGTGTCTCTTACTTCTCTGGCATTGGCAGGCAATTTCTTTACCACTAGTGCCACATAGGAAACCCCATCAAAGGCCATATTTCAATGTAAATTTTTTTTTTNTTCTCCAGGCAAGAACACTGGAGTGGGTTGCCATTTCCTCCCCCAGGGGATCTTCCTGACCCAGGGGTCAAACCTGTGTCTCTTACTTCTCTGGCATTGGCAGGCAATTTCTTTACCACTAGTGCCACATAGGAAACCCCATCAAAGGCCATATTTCAATGTAAATTTTTTTTTTTAATGCCAAGCTTAAACATCAAAATGTGAGGTTTTTAGTGGCCTCTTCACTAGAGTTGATTATCCACCTTCTTGGCATAGGAGAATGCTGTAAAAACTTCAGTGACAACAGTGTCTTCTCGATTCTCAGCTTGAGCTGTTGGCATGAGTCCGGTGATTGCCTCAGAGATAGTGACCCCTCGTGGCTCACTTCTGTTTTGGTCTGGGTGGCTCAGATGGCAGCCTGCAATGCAGGAGACCTGAGTTATATCCCTGGGTTGGGAAGATCCCCCAGGGAAGGAAATGACAACCTACTCCAGTATTCTTGCCTGGAAAACCCCATGGACAGAGGAGACTAGTGAGCTTCAGTCCATGGGGTCGCAAAGAGTCGGATACAACTGAGCAAATAACACTTTAAGACACTAATTCTAGGCCAGGAAGTCTATGATCTACTCTTTCAGCCCTAATTCCCTGTGTTAAATTGCTTCTTGCTTAAAAGATTTAGAGCATTTTTTTTTCTTTCTTGCTCTAAACACTGACCAAAATGGAGGATATTATTCCCATTTTACAGATTCCAAACCTGTGTTTCATTAATTTGAATGAATATGTCAAATATAACATGGAAGTGAGTATTTGAGAGTAGATCTCTGTGACTCCAGATTTCTTCTGTGCTTCTTTATCAAAATGCCATGTTAGCAAAACAACATGCAATAAGGTAATTATCCTTAATCTTTTCACAAGAGATAGACAAACATGTTTGTAGAAGTTCTAAGCAGAAAGCATTCACAAAATTGTAATTCTGGTAGCTGAGTAATCTTTTATTCAATTGAAAACCAGTGCTTACTTAGCCAAGCCCTTATTGGTAGACACTTTTTTGTCTTTCTGATGTTAATAAAAAAATCAGGAAAACAGTAAATATTTTTAATACATCGCTTTTCCCCTTTTATTTTTTCTCTTTAAGATAAAAGCCTGTAAAAGTTTATCAGACTAAACTGTGACCAGTAATTGACTTGAAAATAAAATGACTTCGTTATTCTTGGCCCTCTAACTTAACAATCACTCTGTGATGGAGAAAAAAATTTATTAATTTCTAAATTGCACAATCTCACTGCAAACCTCCACAATCCTCATCTCTCCCCATGTAGCCTTGTTCCCTGGTGACAAATCCTCAGGTAAAAGATATTGGAAGAAAAAAACACCTTTTTCTGAAAACATCAGTTGGATTCAGTGGAAGTAAAATTTTCTGTTACCAAGAGGATATCTTTGTAATAGATGAAAAAAAAAAAAAAAAGAGGATATCTTGTAATTTTAAAAATTCATTTTTCATCATAAATGGCTATAGGATAGCTGTGGTTTTATACATTCAATGTAGTTACTTGTTTTTCTCTAATGTTCTATATAATTTTAAAAAAATTCTATTTGTGATTCTCCTTAGATTAGATCTTGTTTTCGTGATGTCATAAACTCTTGGTCTGTAGAACCACTGTTCAAATAAAATTGGTTGGTGAGGTTCACAGAAGAAGGATACGAATGAGGGCAGAGAGTGCCTGATGTGGCTGGCGTTTGCTTCCCTTTAGCAGGTCAAGAATGAATGCATAGATAGCTTACAGAAGTGCCCACTGCGACACAGACAAGTCCTGAAGGAATCAAGGACCCTAAGGTAACGCTTTAAAGAAAGAAGGTGGGAGAAAGAGAGAGATTGACTGGGATGAAAGAAAACTTAGTTTAGTTTTAAAAAAAAAAAAAAAAACTGTTTTTCCATGACTATACTCCGACATTTTGTTAGCTTTTTGACATCAGTCCATTATACTTGGAGATACAAGATGGGTTTGGGCCAAAGGGGCTGGAGAATGCTTGGTTAAGCTTCTAGTATCTTTGCACTACCCTCTCATCAACAGGCCAACATATCACTTTTAAAATGTTGGAAAAAATGATCTCTTCTGGAGAATGTGCTGAAGACATAACTGCTCCTGTGACAGACGCTCTCCCAGCCCAGTGCAGCTAAACAAGTGACTGAATACATGGATTTCTTGTGCTTGCAAGCTGTGTTATGTTTTCCTCCCAAAATGCTCAGAGGCTCAGTCGTGTCCCACTCTTTTGACCCCATGGACTATAGCCGGCCTGGCTCCTCTGTGTGGGATTCTCCCAGGCAGGAGCACTGGAGTGGGTAACCATTTCTTCCTCCAGGGGATCTTCCCAATTCAGGGATCAAACCTGTGTCTCCTGCATGGGCAGGTGCATTCTTTACCATTGACGCCCCCTGGGAAGTCCCTTCCTTTCCTAAATTAAAGCCAAAAGCAACAGCTCTTTTCTTCTCAACTGTTCACGGCTGACCCATCTGCTTCTCATAGCCTCTTTGACCCCTGGAAAGTTCTATCTGGATAGAATTTCTTGGAACACAAAGGTATAGCTTCTGCCCTAAAGTTCTTTCTGGATGTAGGAAGGAAGCTAGGATGAGGCTATATTCTGGTCAAATACCCAGAAGCAGAGCATGGAGACAGCCTGGAGGTGGGAGGGTCCCCTGTCCTGGTGAGCAGACCAGGATTCTCAAGGCACTGATTCTGGGGCTGTATTTGAAGGTGGAGAGAAGTGGTCTGGCCAGCAAGGTGGGGAGGAAATCCTGTATGAGTGAGGGCAAGGGGAAAAAGTGTGGAAAGGGGATTGTTGATCAGATGCTGTGTCATACCAGGGATTATGGGTAGTCAGGGTCAAGTGATCTCAGGGATTATGGGTAGTTAGGGTCAAGTGACCTCAGGGATTATGGATAGTCAGGGTCAAGTGACCTCAGGGATTATGTGTAGTCAGGATCAAGTAAAGCAGAGAAGGGATGGTTCCCAATGGGTGAAGAATGAGTGCTGGTCAGGCACTTTCTCCTTTTCACCTGTTTCCCCCCTTCATTTGAGATGTTAACCTCTTCTAATTTCAATTGCTTTTGTAATCTGTCTGGTAGCATACCTTTAGGACCCTACAACCGAAGCATAATCAGGAACTTATTTGATTCTGAGCACTGCTGATTTTAAACTCTGGTTTATATGTAATAATCCACACATATTTAATATTCAAAGGCTCTGCTTTCCTCTCTCTGTTGTATTGCTGGCCAAGTGAATAATTACCCCTTCCCTGAATAGCATGAAATTGAAGTGCAACCTCTAACAGAAACTACAGGTTCTTGACAAAGGATTCCAATGTACCACTCTAGGGGAGAGTTTGGAGGGACAGGGAAAAACTGTGGAAGGGAGATAATGAAACATAATTTTCTCAGTCCTAGGAATTTCAGAGTTTGAAAGTGAAAGCCAGCAGGTGTTTAAAGACTCAGTTTGTTAAAAAGAAAGCACTACAGGGACTGATTCCATTCTTCGTATCATATAATCTCATTTTAAGAAAGTGACAGCTGCAGGTTCACTTTGGCACTAATTGCCTTTTTCTGATCAAGCCCTGCTGTCTCTAACTCTGACAGTCTGTCTACGGTCAAATTTTTATCTCTATCTGTATTCCACAACCCTGACGAAAAGCTTGTCTGTGTTCAGTGGTTACGTTTGTCCCTGAGAGAAGTGAGTATCTTGCCACAGTATCTGTGACTTGAATCACTTTTCCTACAGAAAGGTGGATTCCTTAATTGTAGTATATTGCATTTTGGAAGATTCTGTGTTTTCTTTTTAATGGATTTGATAATGCTTTGTGCAAAAAAGGAAAAAAAATACAGGAAATTGTTATAAAAATAATGAGAAACAGTACAGGATATGAGCTGGCATCAAATGAGAATTTTTAAGCAGCCTGATGAATATGAGTTTTCACTCTTCCCCCTAATCAGTCAGAGAGTCGTGGGTTTGAATCTCAACTTGCTCTTTAATTAGGCAAATTAACCTTCGTGTTTTTATAGCACCCTGTTCTTGCTTTCATCTTCCCCTGCTGCCTTTTCAGTTTTGGGCTGTGTCTGCCTTGTCTACTAGACTGTGGTTTTTCTAAGGAGAAGGATGGTGTCCTATTCATTTTGCTGACTATCACTCAGCCCAAAGCCTGCCCAGAAATGTCCACAAGATGTATGTTTCATAAATGAACAAATCTTCGTTTCCTGTTCCTCCCATTCAGTTTCAAATACATTAGAAAGCTATCGATCCCATGCCTCAGTTTTATTGAATATGTTCTTCTTCCCTCTCACCACTCCAGCACACTCGGGAAATAGCACTTTGCAAGTTCTTTCACGGATCTTCAAAAAGAGAAAAATTTCATCTAACTCCCAACATTATTTATCAAGCAAAGGGTGAAATATGGTTAGACAAATGTAGCAGTCTCATCTCAATCAGGAAAAAATGTAGGAAGCTGTTCTGCTCTGTAACATTTGAGGCACCAGTACAGTTTAGAGTTAGTCATGAACACAGACATGCTTATTAAGTAGTAGCTCTATTGGGGTTGATTTTTCAACACGATGGCGATTTGCTTCCTGAAATGTGCAGCTCTTATTTAATATGGAAAAGAGGTGATCTGCTTACCCTTCATAGTGTTTATCATCAACTTCAATTTTTATTTCTAGCAAGGTCTCAGTACTTCATCTTAATTGCCACTGATGAAGCCAGTGATAGAAGAGGGCTAGCCTGATTTTTGCATAACTGATTGGCTCTGTCAAAATCATAAAACACTCTCGTTTTGGCAGTTATGAAATGTTTAATTAGGGGTCACAGAGGGAGATACATGTATGAAAATATGTAAACTTTATTTTACTGTCAAGAAGAGTATACATTAAATGTTGGACAAAGCACTACCCTGAAGATTCTGAGATCAATAGGATGTTAGCTTCTGCCTTCGAGGAGCTTACCAGCTAATTGGGAAGACATATGTTTAAAACAGTGATTGCAAAGGAATGTGAATAAAAGCCTTGGTTGCTGACTGTGTAAGACCCAAGGATCACACAAAGTCTTTGAGCAACTATGCTCAGGGGACTGGAGGCCAATAAGGCTTCGCAGAGAAGAAGCGGCTGAGACTTTAGAATCATAAGATTATTTTCAAGTGTAGAGAGAGCCCAGAGCTTTGCTTGTAGCTCAGTTGGCAAAGAAATGCCTGCAATGCAGGAGACCCAGGTTCAATCCCTGGATCAGGAAGATCCCGTGGAGAAGGAAATGGCACCCCACTCCAGTATTCTTTCCTGGAGAATCTCATGGACAGAGGTGTCTGGCAGGCTATAGTCCATGGGGTCTCAAGAGCCAGACAGGACTTAGCAAACTAAACCATCAGGATGTTTCAGGAAGAGAAACAAATGTTTTCTGGTACAAGGATAAGAAAAGCATGTGTATTCTGGAAGTTTGAACAACTGGAATCAGAGTATAGGGGACATACTCTAGTCAGAGTATAGGGGACATGCAGACAAGGGAATTTAATTGTGGGAAGTAGATAGGCTACAGATCATAAAGGGATTTGAACAATACATCAAAGAGTTACAATATACACCGATGAAGAAGAGCACACTTATTCTCTGCTTTCATGTAAAAGGTTGAATCCCTCACCCTTGTAGGTACAACTAATAAAAACATTCAAGTTTCTAAACAGAGTTTCTAGTCAATGAAGACTTTTCTGTAAGTGTGTTCAATTAGCTTTCTCACATCCCTTCCTTGACCTGGTTTGAGCTTAGCCTACTGGACAGCCATGATGTGACCATGGACAGTGAGAATGCATTGGACACATTGCTAGCTGCTGAGAGAACAGAGTTTAGTTTCACGGCCTTAGAAGTCAAAAAATTAAAAGTCAAAGAAAAGAATAAATCACTCCACGTAGAGGCTGCAAAACTGCAATGAAGTTAATGCAATTTTGTATTAACTCTGCAGTTTAAAACATCATTTCCCAACATTTAAAAACTTGGAGAGTTAACACAAACAGCCTGAGAGTAGGCCTCTCTTGGGTAAATTCCTAGTAAGATGGAAGCAGATGCTCTCCAGGACACAGTGGAAAGGCCTGAGGTGGAACAGCCAGTGTAGACAGAGCGTAGACGCTCAGTTTGCCACAACCCCCTCCCCCCCGACACACACACACTTCCTGCTAAAAACTCCTGCTCACATCAAAAGTCAAGCATCACTTGTCATCACTGAAGCATTGTTGATTTTCTTAATTTGGAGTTACAATTCCAGAGAAGTAAGTGCTGAACTCATTCCTCCATTAAATGTGGAGAGGTGAGGAGAAATTTCTGGATGTGCCTGATATTAAAAAAAAAAAAGCATCATGTACATTTTTTGTTAAAGTTATAAATATTTATCAGATTTAAACGTATGAACTGTGTTCAACTGCCCGTGTAGATGTCTCACATATATACTGTATATATCATACATATCTATATCTATACATGATCACATATTGTAGTTAAATTGTGATAAAGATCACATATATCTCACTATCTTTGGGCCTCAGTTCAGTTCAGTTCAGTTCAGTTGCTCTCGTGTCCAACTGTTTGGACTGCAGCACACCAGGCTTCCCTGTCCATCACCAACTCCCAGAGTTTACCCAAACTCATGTCCATTGAGTTGGTGATGCCATCCAACCATCTCATCCTCTGTTGTCCCCTTCTCCTGCCTTCAATCTTTCCCAGCTTCAGGGTCTTTTCCAGTGTGTTAGCTCTTCGCATCAGGTGGCCAAAAGGTTGGAGTTTCAGCTTCAGCTCAGTCCTTCCAATGAAAAGTCAGGATTGATTTCTTTTAGGATGGACTGGTTTGATCTCCTTGCAGTCCAAGGGACTCTCAAGACTCTTCTCCAACACCACAGTTCAAATAATGGTCAGTATTTATTGGAATATTTTATTAATAAGGTCAGAACTGCTAAGTATTTCATAGACCTTATTATTTTATAAAAATAAGTGTGTGGTTCTAGTTTTTTTTCCTTATATTTATATGTGAGGAAATTGAGAACCAGATTGAATTAACAAAATTCCACATTAAATTTTAGATCATTAACTTAAAATTCCACATCTGTCCTACTGTAAATTCTGTGGTCTTTTAGTCATGTTAAAAGTATCCTTGACACAAAACTAGTAAATAATGGGGCAGGATTTAGAATTGAATACAAATCTAAAATTTACAGTGTTAGTCATAAATCTAGGACTTGATTTTATATTTCTTTGAGCCTAGAATTTCCATGAAATAACAGAATCTAACGTATGAATAAAGAAGCACTTATTGGATACATGGATGGACTATACATACAAAACATAAAAATTTGTACATACTATATGTATAAATAAGCACACACTATATGTATAGATGCACATGTATAAATACTATATGTATAAATATGCATAAATACATTTTTGTAAGTACACCAGTGATAATTTTTGGCAAATATTCTAGACTTTGACATAACTAAGAAAACTCTCTGTTTTATGTATAATGTCAATGAACTGTCATAATAAATTATTGTTCACTTAATTTTGAGTAAAAAAATACAATTTCAAACACACTGAATGGTTAAAATAAGGATAATCTTTAACTATATGCATAAATACATTTTTGTAAGTACACCAGTGATAATTTTTGGCAAATATTCTAGACTTTGACATAACTAAGAAAACTCTCTGTTTTATGTATAATGTCAATGAACTGTCATAATAAATTATTGTTCACTTAATTTTGAGTAAAAAAATACAATTTCAAACACACTGAAGGGTTAAAATAAGGATAATCTTTAACAGGACTTCCCTGGTGGCTCAGAGGTTAAAGCATCTGCCTCCAATGCGGGAGACCTGGGTTCGATTCCTGGGTCGGGAATATCCCCTGGAGAAGGAAATGGCAACCCATTCCAGTACTCTTGCTTGGAGAATCCCATGGACCGAGGAGCTTGGTGGGCTGCAGTCCGCAGGGTCACAAAGAGTCGGACACGACTGAGTAACTTTACTTACTTACATTAACAATTTACAATAGCCACCATTCACTCAGGCAATATGAAAATCATGCATAGGTAGGGATAATTTATATATGAATTACCTTATGAAGCATGTCTTCATCTCTGTTTTATAGAAAGGAAACTGAGGTTCACCATCCTTGGCCCATTTACTCAACTCTCACAGTTTAAAGCTTTGAGAATTTTATCTTTAACTCCAAAGATATCATACTTCCACTTCAGTGCACACGTTGCCTGCATCAGTGCTGATCTGTCTCCTCAGGAAGATAACCGTCCGTTCTATGACATGGATTTGTTGTTTGTAATGTCCAGGTGCCATTTGGAGACCAGTCTATTTATAAACAAGCTTGGTCAAGGCAGTCCCAGAGAAAGATATGACTATAGAAATAGAGATATTCTAGTGTGGCTTTAAAAGTGTTTTCTGTATGTAATCTCCTCTCTCAACCTACTTTCCAGCTCATAAGCTCCCAGATTTTCAGACCACAGGAAGACTGTAATAATAAATCCTGATATATCTGTCTGATCTGGGCTGGAGCAATGAAGCTCACAGACATTCGATTCCTCTTCTTTCCGTCTTCTATCTTTCCCATTCTCCTTCAACTGAAAATTCCCAGCTCGATTTAACTGGAGGCTGCTCTGGGAGAATAAGGTCAAGTCATGGGTAGCTCAATGCATGCTATGAATGATGGCAGATCTTTGATGAATGGAACAAATGAAACACTCCACTCTTTGAGGGAACTCCCATCCAAACTTGCAGAGCAGCTGTAGGAGGGATGGCTTTAGCTCATTCACGGCTTCCTGAGACTTCAGCAACTCCATGTAGTGATGAAAGAGGAGAAGACTCTGAGATTAACCAAAGGAAGGGGTTTCAGAACCAAAGCTCTAAGAGACAAGTGATGCCTGACGACACAGCTGTGCAGACTTTACACACAATGTCCAGCAGTCAGGGCTTTTCTGAGACTCAGCTTTCTTCTCTGCTCAGTGAAGACTAAAATATCTGCTTCTGAGAATCACTGGGATAAGATGAAAAAATAATGGTTTTAAAGGTCCAATTCAATAAGCAAAATCATAGTAGATACCATAAGGCATGCATGCTCAGTTACTCAGTCATGTCCAACTATTTGTGACCCCATGGGCTGCAGCCTGCCAGGCTCCTCTGTCCATGGGATTCTCCAAGCAAGAATACTGGAAATAGGGTGTCATTTTCTACTCCAGAGAATCTTCTGGACACAGGGATCAAACCCTTGTTTCTGGTGTCTCCTGAGTTAACAGATGATTCTTCACTACTAGTTCCACCTGAGAAGCACTAGACAAGACTCTGTACCAAGTCCAATGTGGTGGGTGATAGTATACCAACAGAACCATGAAGCAAGAAAAAATGAGGTTAAGAATTGCATGGTGGCAGAGAGCTAGGACTCGAGTTAACCAAATCCTAATTTTGGCCATTAGCAGCTGAATAAATTCAGTCAAGCTATTTAGCTTTTAATTCTCAGTTTCTCTGTCTTTGAACTGGCCACAGTAATAATTCTTGTCCCATAGATTTTAATAAAGCATTGGTATGGCCTAAACATTTGTTCAGCCTTTTCTTTAAGATGCTACAAATGAAAATTGTGGTCAACACAGCATCAGTTCAGTTCAGTCCAGTTCAGTCGCTCAGTCGTGTCTGACTCTTTGCAACCCCAAGAATCACAGCATGCCAGACCTGCC
Organism: Oreotragus oreotragus; assembly: GCA_006410675.1. Classification (NCBI taxonomy): domain Eukaryota; kingdom Metazoa; phylum Chordata; class Mammalia; order Artiodactyla; family Bovidae; genus Oreotragus; species Oreotragus oreotragus. The sequence goes on along the minus strand of SJYX01024075.1, from coordinate 888,360 downwards.
TGTCCATCACCAACTCCCAGAGTTCACTCAGACTCACATCCATCTAGTCAGTGATGCCATCCCGCCATCTCATCCTCTGTTGTCCCTTTCTCTTCCTGCCCCCAATCCCTCCCAGCATCAAAGACTTTTCCAATGAGTCAACTCTTCACATGAGGTGGCCAAAGTACTGGAGTTTCAGCTTTAGCATCATTCCTTCCAAAGAAATCCCAGGGCTGATCTCCTTCAGAATGGACTGGTTGGATTTCCTTGCAGTCCAAGGGACTCTCAAGAGTCTTCTCCAACACCACAGTTCAAAAGCATCAATTCTTTGACACTCAGCTTTCTTCACAGTCCAACCCTCACATCCATACATGACTACTGGAAAAACCATAGCCTTGACTAGACGGACCTTTCTTGGCAAAGTAATGTCTCTGCTTTTCAATATGCTATTTAGGTTGGTCACAACTTTTCTTCCAAGGAGTAAGTGTCATTTAATTTCATGGCTGCAGTCATCATCTGCAGTGATTTTTGAGCCCCCCAAAATAAAGTCTGACACTGTTTCCATTGTTTCCCCATCTATTTCCCATGAAGTGATGGGACCAGATGCCATGATCTTCGTTTTCTGAATGTAGAGCTTTAAGCCAACTTTTTCATCCTCCACTTTCACTTTCATCAAGACGCTTTTTAGTTCCTGCCATAAGGGTGGAACTTTTTTTTTCTGCCATAAGTGTGGTATCATCTGCATATCTGAGGTTATTGATATTTCTCCTGGCAATCTTGATTCCAGCTTGTGCTTCTTCCAGCCCAGCGTTTCTCATGATGTACTCTGCATTNAAGCCAACTTTTTCACTCTCCTCTTTCACCTTCATCAAGAGGCTTTTTAGTTCCTCTTCACTTTCTGCCATAAGGGTGGTATCATCTGCATATCTGAGGTTATTGATATTTCTCCTGGCAATCTTGATTCCAGCTTGTGCTTCTTCCAGCCCAGCGTTTCTCATGATGTACTCTGCATTTAAGTTAAATAAGCAGGGTGACAATATACAGCCTTGACGTACTCCTTTTCCTATTTGGAACCAGTCTCTTGTTCCATGTCCAGTTCTAACTGTTGCTTCCTGACCTGCATACAGGTTTCTCAAGAGGCAGGTCAGGTGGTCTGGTATTCCCATTTCTTTCAGCATTTTCCACAGTTTATTGTGATCCACACAGTCAAAGGCTTTGGCATAGTCAATAAAGCAGAAGTAGATGTTTTTCTGGAACTCTCTTGCTTTTTCCATGATCCAGCAGATGTTGACATTTTGATCTCTGGTTCTTCTGCCTTTTCTAAAACCAGCTTGAACATCTGGGAGATCATGGTTCACGTATTGCTGAAGCCTTGCTTGGAGAATTTTGAGCATTTCTTTACTAGCATGTGAGATGAGTGCAATTGTGTGGTAGTTTGAGCATTCTTTGGCATTGCCTTTCTTTGGAATTGTAATGAAAACCGACCTTTTCCAGTCCTGTGGCCACTGCTGAGTTTTCCAAATTTGCTGGCATATTGAGTGCAGCACTTTCACAGCATCATCTTTCAGGATTTGAAATAGCTCAACTGGAATTCCATCACCTCCACTAGCTTTGTTCATAGTGCTGCTTTCTAAGGCCCGCTTGACTTCACATTCCAGGATGTCTGGCTATATATATACATATATATTTAAAATTTGTGTATTTATTTACAAAGGCTTATGCAAGTCACCTAATTAATCTCTGACACACACTGAATCTCACTCCGTGTTAGACATTATCATCATTGTTATTATTTATTAAGTAACACATAATACCTGATACTTGCTCACAAAATCTAACGTAATTCCTTTCACTGTCTACATCTTTAAATCCATGTGTTTTTCCCTAAGCCAGGGTAGTTTACCTTGTTACATGGTGCCTAGGTTCCCCAGAGTGAGTATTTCAGAAGAAACTGAGAGGAAACTACAAGGCTTCTTCTTATGGTCAAGATTGGAAAGTTCCAGAACATCACTTCTTTTGCATCTCGCTTACCAAACAAGTTACTGAGGCAAGCTCAGGCTCAAGAGGATGGAAACTCTATTCCAGTTGTCAGTGGGAGTGGTGGGTAACAATTTGTAGTGATCTTTAAACTATCACAAGGAATAAACACATAATGAAAAGCTCTGATAACCAGCTCTGCTGCTGCTGCTAAGTCACTTCAGTCGTGTCTGATTCTGTGTGACCCCATAGACGGCAGCCCACCGGGCTCGCCCGTCCCTGGGATTCTCCAGGCAAGAATACTGGAGTGGGTTGCCATTTCCTTCTCCAATGCATGAAAGAGAAAAGTGAAAGTGAAGTCGCTCAGTCTGTCCGACTGTTAGCGACCCCATGGACTGCAGCCCACCAGGCTACTCCGTCCATTGGATTTTCCAGGCAAGAGTACTGGGGTGGGGTGCCATTGCCTTCCCCGGATAACCAGCTCAGGCTGCCATAAAAAACAATACCATATCCTTCTTGGCTTAAACAATAGAAATTTATTTTTTCACAGTTGTGGACGCTGGAGACCTGAAATCAGGGGGCCAGAACAGTCAGGTTCCAGTGAGAACTCTCTTCCTGGTTCAGGGGCTACCCTTCCACATGACCTCGTATAGCCTTTCCCGAGACGAAGGAGTGGGGCATGGTGAGAGATTGAGAGTCCTCTCTTCCTCTTCTCAGAAGAATATGAATTGTATCAGATTAGGACCCAAGCCTTAGGACCTCGTTTAACCTCAGTTACCTCCTGAATGCCAAATCCAGTCACACTGGGGGTTAGGGCTTTAATTTGAATTTTGAAAGGGCATGATTCAAGACAGAGAAAATGAATAAGATCCACAGAGCATCTTTTGAGCCCCTGGACCAATCATGCCTGAAACTAAGTCTACTTAGTCACTCTTCAATAATGAGAAAAATACGTTACATATTGCTTCATGTACGACAGTTTCAATCAGATCTTCTATTTGTAACAAAAAAATGGCCTGGCTGACAGAACTCCAATTATTTAATGCCACATTATAAGGTCACCAAAAGGCAAGCATGGGATTTCTAACAAGGACTTTGAGTCCTGAAGTGGAAGCACAAACAAGAAATGATAGCATCAATAAGTCTGCAGGACCTGAGCACTGAAGGTACAACTTGATCATTCCCTCAGAGTATTGCTTGCTTGGGGTTATCTTTAGAAAATAAGGTATAAGCTCTTTAATTTACCATAGAGAACCAAAGTACCTGAGAAACAACAGCAGAAATAAGCCACAATCGAATCAAAACACCTTCCAGGATGTAGCACAGATGTCACAAAGAGGCTCTTGAGTTTGATTAGAAAAGCATTTATTCACATAAGTGATTTTTCAGTTCCCTCTCTTTGTGGAAGAGAAAACCAGAGGCCAGAGAGAAAGCAGTGTTTACCTGGGGACTACAAGAACACTAGCTTTCACAGTGAAGAGCTTGAGTCATATTTAATGCAAGCATGGGGTTTCCTGCTTCTCAGAAATCAGCAGCTCCATATTTATCACTGCCCCCTCCTTTCTCTGACCGTTCACTTCAAATGAAGGACAGTGAGGGTGAATTGATGGCTCCAAAGGCAGAGACTGGTGTCATCTCCATAGAGAACCAAAGTACCTGAGAAACAACAGCAGAAATAAGCCACAATCGAATCAAAACACCTTCCAGGATGTAGCACAGATGTCACAAAGAGGCTCTTGAGTTTGATTAGAAAAGCATTTATTCACATAAGTGATTTTTCAGTTCCCTCTCTTTGTGGAAGAGAAAACCAGAGGCCAGAGAGAAAGCAGTGTTTACCTGGGGACTACAAGAACACTAGCTTTCACAGTGAAGAGCTTGAGTCATATTTAATGCAAGCATGGGGTTTCCTGCTTCTCAGAAATCAGCAGCTCCATATTTATCACTGCCCCCTCCTTTCTCTGACCGTTCACTTCAAATGAAGGACAGTGAGGGTGAATTGATGGCTCCAAAGGCAGAGACTGGTGTCATCAAGGGCGGGGAAGGGGGGGATCTGGGAGTGTCTGCAAACAACAAAGGTGACCTCAGGTTCAGTAAAGGATGGTGCCCAGAATAGATGCCCATTAATCCCCGTCACACGGGTCACAAGCACCTCTATCAACCAAACCGTGTGGCTGCCCACCTGCCTAACAGTGTGCGTTCAGGCAGGACGTTACTGCCGGACAGCAATGCATCTCCCGGCAGCCCCTCCAGCCCCTTCTGAATGGATTAGGCCCACGTCCCACTTTCATTGCAAAGGGGAAAATGGCCCTCACATAGAACAACCTGGAGACGAAATGAGATCAGGTGACCACAGATGAGGAAGAGTTTCCCTGGTGGCTCAGATCATAAAGCATCTGCTTGCCATGCAGGGGAGCCACCCAGGTTCAATCCCTGAGTGGGGAAGACCCCCTGGAGAAGGAAATGGCAACCCACTACAGTATTCTTGCCTGGAGAAGCCCGCATGGACAGTGGATCCGGAGGTTTACAATCTACAGGGTCACAAAGAGACACTACTGGAAATTTGGCAAGCATTAGGTGTTTGGGCTTCCCTGGAGGCTCAGACAGTAAAGACCCTGCTTGCAATGCAGGAGACCCACCCAGGTTCAATCCCTGGGTGGGGAAGACCCCCTGGAGAAGGAAATGGCAATCCACTCCAGTATTCTTGCCTGGAGAATTCCATGGACAGAAGAGCCAGGTCCAATACTGTCCATGGGGTCGCAGAAGAGTCAGACACTACTGAACGACAAACACACACACACACACACACACACACACACAGATGAGGAAAGAGATGACTTTGTATAATGTGTTTAAGAAGAGAGTAATTCAGCAGGTGAATCTCCCTGAAGCTTCAATTAATTTACTGAAAATTAATGATCTTAATGTTGCCCATATTTCAGAATCTTTCTCTTGGAAGGATACTTTTAGCTACTTCATTCTCCATACTTCCTTTTAAAAAATCACTGAGGATATTGCATAGGACCTATTGATTAATGCAGTCCCCTCTCCCTGTAACCTGCATTCCTATTTCAGTAGGCAATAATCTGTCTTTATAGAAGGAAGTGTTTTCTTTAAAACCATATGTTTCTTGCTGCCACTGCTGCTGCTAAGTCATTTCAGTCGTGTCCAACTCTGTGTGACCCCATAGATGGCAGCCCACCAGGCTCCCTGGTCCCTGGGATTCTCTGGGCAAGAACACTGGAGTGGGTTGCCCTTTCCTTCTCCAATGCATGAAAGTGAAAAGTGAAAGTGAAGTTGCTCAGTTGTGTCCAACTCTTAGCAACCCCATGGACTGCAGAACACCAGCCTCATCCGTCCATGGGATTTTCCAGGCAAGAGTACTGGAGTGGGGTGCCATTGCCTTCTCCAATATGTGTCTTAGGATAGGCATAAACTATCTGTGCAACTGCATTATGGAAGGTTCAGTTCAGTTCAGTTCATTCATTCAGTTGTGTCCAACTTTTTGCAATCCCACGGAACTGTAATATGCCAGGCTTCTCTGTCCATCACCAACTCCCAGAGTTTGCTCAAATTCATGTCCATCAAGTTGGTGATGCCATCCAACCATCTCATCCTCTGTTGTCCCCTTCTCCTCCTGCCTTCAATCTTTCCCAGCATCAGGGTCTTTTCTAATGAGTTAGTTCTTCTTATCATGTGGTCAAAGTATTGGAATTTCAGCATCAGTCTTTCCAATGAATATTCAGGACTGATTTCCTTTATGATGGACTGGTTGGATCTCCTTGCAATCCAAGGGACTCTCAAGAGTCTTCTCCAACACCACAGTTCAAAAGCATCATTCTTTGGCTTTTTTTTTTTTTTTTTTTAAATGTAAGATTACAGAGCCAAGTAAAGCTCAAAGGAAGAATTGTTTATGACAGAGCATCTTGCTTCCTGGCTTACATGTGATACCAGCCCTCTCTGTCCCAGCACACACACATGTTTGTACGCAAGTATTTTGACAGCAAGGTTTTGTCAAATTCCACTTAAGTTTTAGCAGTGAAAAAGTGCAAGCACAAACTGTTATGTGAATGAAGAAACAGATGAATGGAATCAATAAAATAAACAAAGTGTTTAAATGTTTATTTGTATATTTTGATCTTACTAGTTGGTACTCTCTGACTAGACAAACGTGAAGTTCCTTTATACGTTTCAGTTATGACTGTTTTCCCAATTTTCCTCAGCTTCTTCACCCTCAGATAGCTCATCTTAAAATTTAAAATAAAATGTTTCTTTCTCATCTTAGAGGAGCATGAATATATTTTTAAAATAGAAATAATATATATGAAATAAGTGCAAAAGAAATTAAGAAGTACACTGTATAAATATGCACTGTTATAACCAAGCCTATCCTCCTTTATTTTTGCCCTGTGTTATTTATCTCTGTTAAAACACTGACTTAAAAGTTGTCAAAATTTCTACAGTTTAAAAGACTTTGTCTATGAACAAAAAGATGAAGTAGAAATGGCTGGAAGGGGTCAATGGTGGGGGGAAGTCTGCATATATGAATAAGAACTTGAATTTACTGGAACCGGGACTCTGGAGAGTTGGATTTTCTGTAGATGAACCTTTTATTTCAGCTGTTATCAAAATGATTGCAAATATTTAAGTCCCCAGATTTCCTTCATCAGTCTAACATGATTTCATCTTTGCTTAATGACTTCAAGTTCTTCCAGATCTCAGACTCATCAGTGTTCACCATGTGGAATTTGATGTTAATATAAATGTTTTAAGAGGTTGAGTTGCTCTCTTCTGAGTATAGAATGCACAAATCTGTATGGTTTTGATAAAATCTGATATACTTACAAAATAGCTGAGGTATCAGAAAATATTGGAGAAATGAGATAATATAATGTGTGTTGTTACTATGGTATAACATATTTCAGGCATTGTAACATGCATTCAACTTGCATTAGCACATTTATTCCTGAAAACCACCCTGGGAAGTTGACTCTGTGAGTCCCTTTTACAGATGATGGACTGCTGAGTTAGAGCAGATACTCTTAAACATTGATATGCCTATAAATCACCTAGAGGTCTTAGGAAAATGCTGGTTCTGATTTACATGCCTGGTATAAAACCTGAAATTCAGCGTTTCCAACAGGATCCTAGGTGTTGTCAATGACAAACACTTGGAGTAACAGGAACTTTGAGACATCTGGCCTCCTATTTGGTTGACAGTCTAGGTTGGCATGTGTGGCTCCGATCATGTTACCTTTGACCACCATCACGCTCAGCCAGGAGTCCTTTCTTGTTTACAGTGGACACTCCCAGCATTCTTTTCTGTCCAGCCTGGCAGGCACTCACATTTCTTCTCAATTTAAAGCTTCAGAAACTTCACTGGCAATTAATCCATCAGGTTTAGGTTTGTGAATGAAGCTTATGCTGTCACGACACTATGGTTGCTATTTTGACCAAGACACATGTTAGTCTTCCTTGAAAAACTGTTAATTCAATTGTTTCCAAAATTATGTTAAAATGAATTCCATTAGCATAAATTATCTTGCTAATGTATTAAAAAGGAAAATTATACCTATAATATCATAGCCAAAGACTTAGTCCAGTTTTCCTGTGAGTCATTATCTTGATCGGGACATTATCTTATCTTTGCATAAATTTGATTAGATAATACAGAAACTTTTGTGTTCTGACAAATTACATTATTTGCCTTTTTAAAATGAGTGCATACTACTTAATAAAAGAATATATATAATAATTTATATAAACATTTTCTAAGTGAGCTTTGCCCTCCAAATGTTACTATTAATTACTTTTTTATTCTTGTTAATAATACTTTGAACAACATATTTGTGCTAGGCTTTTTGTGTATGTCTGTGTGCCAATATTATGCCAGGTTATTGATTTGAAAATTCTAAAGTCATTCACTCTGTTCTTATAGTTCGTGCTTCAAAAGTAGTATCAACTCCCTTGGAGATCTGCATTTGCTATAAATATAAGATCATATATATTTCCACTGATCAGGTGGCATACACAATTTTCACTCCCTCCCCTCTGATTCACAATTCCGAACATGGGTTTCCCCAGTGGTTCAGACTGCCTGCAAAGCAGGAGACCAGGGTTTGATCCTTGGGTCAGAAGGGTCCCTTGGAGAAGAGAATGGCTACCCACTCCAGTATTAGTGCATGGAGAATCCCAAGGACAGAGGAGCCTAGTGTGCTACAGTCAATGGGGTCACAGAGAGTCAGACAGAACTGAGTGACTCACCCTTTTTTATACCCAAACATATGTCCTATCTCAGAAGTTGTTCTTTAACACAAAAAACTCCTGTTTGAAGAGAATTTCAAGTTAACAGAAGTAAAATAATTGATAATTATCCTTTTCAAACCTTCAGTTAAAAAAGACCTTACCACAAAATGAATTCTCTTTACCATCTTTCCCTGCTGCCCACGGCTTGATTAAAACACAAGAATGTAATTATCTGCTAATTTGGAGTCTCAACTGATTAAAATAGAAAGAACTCGCACAGGTCAGAGGTTATCGTGGCGCATAATTAATTGTCCAACATCATCTTAATCAACATCTCTTCAGTTTGAGAATCCAGCATTTCTCGGACGGCAAGGAGGAGGAGATGTGTGCGATTTAATCACCTGCCTAAGCTGTCAGAAAAGGAATTGGGGAGGCGGCCTCTCCCGCCTATTAGAGAAGGAGCTTAGATATTCCAGCCTTCAGTCATGGGTCAAGCATTACCAGGTTCCTAAGACACGAAGTATGTTATTGAATACAGGGTTCTGGTGTGCGGCTCACTGCAACTTGATTAATAAATTACAGTATTAGATCTGAGAAGGAAAGTAATGCACATATGAATGTAATCTAATATGACACAGACCACTGGCCACAAAAATACATTGATTTTCACCAGTGCCAGATTGGCTGTACTATAACCAATGTGTATTAAAATACAGACTCTGTTCTTTTATAGAAAATCACAATAATGTGACTTGTCACATTTTCACAGAGATGCAACAGAACAATCAAATAGCAACTACATTTCAGGCAAGGTCTGAGCTTATTCACTCAGAGGATAAAATAGACTCCTATGTCATGTTCTAAAATAGAACATGGGATAGGCACTGATTTTCAGCAACTGGGATAGGAAATCAACATGCATTTTTATTTTATTTAATCAGCATAACAATGTGGTAAGACAAAGATTACTGTTTCCACATTACAGATGAGGAAACTGAGATTCAGAACGATTCACTGTCTTTCTTATTGACGTTGAGCTAGGAAGTAGCAAGGCCAAACATCGAGCTTCTGCTCTTTGCTCTCTGCCAGTCCTGGATATGGGCTTCCCAGAGGGCTCGGTAGTAAAGAATCTGCCTGCCAATATAGGAGCTGCAGGAGACATTCTGGTTTGGGAAGAACCCTTGGAGGAGGAAATGGGAACCTACTCTGGTATTCTTGCTGGGACAATCCCATGGAAAGAGGACCCTGGAGGGCTACAGTCCACCGGAGTCACAAAAGAGTCAGACACGACTTAGCAACTGGGCACACGTGCTGTCCTGGATATGACGGGCAGTTTCCTGCTGTAGGAAATGCTTCTGCTTTGCTAGTGTTCATTGTTGTTCACTCACTAAGTCATGTCCAGCTCTTTGTGACCCCATGAACTGCAGCGCGCCAGGCTTCCCTTCTTTCACTCTCTCCCTGAGTCTGCTCAAACTCATGTCCATTGAGTTGATGAAACCATCCAACCATCTCATCCTCTGTCACCCCCTTCTCCTCCTGCCCTCAATCTTTCCCAGCAGCAGGGTCTTTTCCAATGAGTTGGCTCTTCATTTCAGGTGGCCAAAGTACTAGAGCTTCAGCTTCAGCATCAGTCCTTCCATGAATATCCCCTTTAGGACTGACTGGTTTGATCTCCATGCTGTCCAAGGAGATCTGCTTTGCTGGATCATCTTTACGCAACAGTTTTCATTAGCTTCTTCTCTCTTCTCTCTGCTTTTCAAACTTGCAAGGCAATGGCACCCCACTCCAGCACTCTTGCCTGGAAAATCCCATGGACGGAGGAGCCCGGTGGGGCGCAGTCCATGGGGTCGTGAAGAGTCAGACATGACTGAGCGACTTCACTTTCACTTTTCACTTTCATACATTGGAGAAAGAAATGGCAACCCACTCCAATGTTCTTGCCTGGAGAATCCCAGGGACAGGGGAGCCTGGTGGGCTGCCTTCTGTGGGGTTGCACAAAGTTGGACATGACTGAAGCGACTTAGCAGCAGCAGCAGCAGCATGCTTTATCATAGAGTCTTTGAACAACAGTGTCCTTGGAGTTTGGGGGTCATTTTTTTTGAGAATTTGCCCTGAACATTGTTACAGTTATGTGACCAGCACAGAGCTCTGGATGAAAGTCTCCTAGAGATCCTGTTTATACCACATTCCCATGTCTGAGTTTTGTCACTACCTAAAGTAGACACCCAAGTATTTGTGGTTTCATTAATTGATTAGTGAGTAAATTGATTTATGTCTGACAATATTAGTATTAAATATTATTTAGATATTTATTTAAATATTAATAAACCTTCAGCCTCTGTCCATCACTGTTGGTACACAGCTCTGCCCTACAGCTCTTCTCATGACTACGTTCTTAGCTTTCATTGAACCAAATTGCCCACCCTGCCATTTTACATTTTATAGTCTCATCACTTTAATACACCACCAACTCTTTAATACACCACCATCTCTTTAATACTACTCCCTATATCTAATGGTATTTACTTGTTTCAATGGTTAGAAACCCTACTGAAACTAGAAATCAGTCATTAATCAAATATTTACTACGTATCTGTAAGGTGGTGCAGAAGATACAGCAGTGAGAAAGCAGCGAAGGTGTTTGGGAGCCTTCTTTTCATCAGGGAGCAATAGAATTCGTTGTTCAAAATGAAATATAAACTTAAGTTCAGAAAGTGAGGAATTATAGAAGGGGAATAAAATTATGAAACATCTGGTGGACTACCAGAGAAGTAGCTAAGAAGTAAATCGTGGAGCATCTGGGGAAATGAGTCTCTGGAAAGGGACAAAATGCTCCTGTTTCAAAGGCAATAAGTGAAAACCAAGCCAAGATCTTCAAGTCCAAGAAAGGAATTTGGATTATGTTTCAAAAATACAGGATTTATGTCCTTTAAAGTTCATACTGTTAGCAAAGTGGAGGAGAGTTGTTGAGGCCCAAGGTGAGACTTTGTCTGTATGGTGTTTGTTGCTGTAACTGTAATAGCTAGTATGGTGCCAAGCTGAAAAAATGCTCAGTAGTACTTGTTAAATGAAATGAACTGGTAAATTAGTATAAGGAAGTTGATTCACTGTCATTACAGGTCACCCATACTCATAAAGTTTATGTTTTTGTTTCTTAACTCAGTAGTTTTTGCAAAAAAAAAAAAAAAAATCAGAATATATTGAGAATCATAGAATACTTTCTGGAAGTTTCTCCCACCTTTCCCATTCAAAATTCCACTCGTCCTTAAAACTTAGCAGCACCACTGTTTCCTGCCATAAACATTTCTCATTCATTTATTAAAGCATCTGATAGTAAAACATAGCAAAATAACTATCACCATACACACAACTTAACTATAAGTAACAGAACTTGTAGTATTATTTTTCTCCTGTTTTTTGTTTAATAAAATGCTCTGAATGCAGGTTAACTTTATTTCCCCAGTATCTGTTGTTGTTTTACCTGCCTGCAAACACAAACTGAAGGTTCTTTGCTAAACAATCATAAAACTCACTGGGTTTCCATTTATTGTTGGCAACTTCCTCTGTTTTCTCACTCAAAACACAGTTTTATAATCTTCAGCAGTACAGCTCCACAGAACTCAGTTCAGTTCAGTTCAGTTCAGTCACTCAGTCGTGTCTGACTCTTTGTGACCCCATGAATTGCAGCACGCCAGGCCTCCCTGTCCATCACCATCTCCCGGAGTTCACTCAGACTCACGTCCATCGAGTCNTCTCCCTGAGTCTGCTCAAACTCATGTCCATTGAGTTGATGAAACCATCCAACCATCTCATCCTCTGTCACCCCCTTCTCCTCCTGCCCTCAATCTTTCCCAGCAGCAGGGTCTTTTCCAATGAGTTGGCTCTTCATTTCAGGTGGCCAAAGTACTAGAGCTTCAGCTTCAGCATCAGTCCTTCCATGAATATCCCCTTTAGGACTGACTGGTTTGATCTCCTTGCTGTCCAAGGAGATCTGCTTTGCTGGATCATCTTTACGCAACAGTTTTCATTAGCTTCTTCTCTCTTCTCTCTGCTTTTCAAACTTGCAAGGCAATGGCACCCCACTCCAGCACTCTTGCCTGGAAAATCCCATGGACGGAGGAGCCCGGTGGGGCGCAGTCCATGGGGTCGTGAAGAGTCAGACATGACTGAGCGACTTCACTTTCACTTTTCACTTTCATACATTGGAGAAAGAAATGGCAACCCACTCCAATGTTCTTGCCTGGAGAATCCCAGGGACAGGGGAGCCTGGTGGGCTGCCTTCTGTGGGGTTGCACAAAGTTGGACATGACTGAAGCGACTTAGCAGCAGCAGCAGCAGCATGCTTTATCATAGAGTCTTTGAACAACAGTGTCCTTGGAGTTTGGGGGTCATTTTTTTTGAGAATTTGCCCTGAACATTGTTACAGTTATGTGACCAGCACAGAGCTCTGGATGAAAGTCTCCTAGAGATCCTGTTTATACCACATTCCCATGTCTGAGTTTTGTCACTACCTAAAGTAGACACCCAAGTATTTGTGGTTTCATTAATTGATTAGTGAGTAAATTGATTTATGTCTGACAATATTAGTATTAAATATTATTTAGATATTTATTTAAATATTAATAAACCTTCAGCCTCTGTCCATCACTGTTGGTACACAGCTCTGCCCTACAGCTCTTCTCATGACTACGTTCTTAGCTTTCATTGAACCAAATTGCCCACCCTGCCATTTTACATTTTATAGTCTCATCACTTTAATACACCACCAACTCTTTAATACACCACCATCTCTTTAATACTACTCCCTATATCTAATGGTATTTACTTGTTTCAATGGTTAGAAACCCTACTGAAACTAGAAATCAGTCATTAATCAAATATTTACTACGTATCTGTAAGGTGGTGCAGAAGATACAGCAGTGAGAAAGCAGCGAAGGTGTTTGGGAGCCTTCTTTTCATCAGGGAGCAATAGAATTCGTTGTTCAAAATGAAATATAAACTTAAGTTCAGAAAGTGAGGAATTATAGAAGGGGAATAAAATTATGAAACATCTGGTGGACTACCAGAGAAGTAGCTAAGAAGTAAATCGTGGAGCATCTGGGGAAATGAGTCTCTGGAAAGGGACAAAATGCTCCTGTTTCAAAGGCAATAAGTGAAAACCAAGCCAAGATCTTCAAGTCCAAGAAAGGAATTTGGATTATGTTTCAAAAATACAGGATTTATGTCCTTTAAAGTTCATACTGTTAGCAAAGTGGAGGAGAGTTGTTGAGGCCCAAGGTGAGACTTTGTCTGTATGGTGTTTGTTGCTGTAACTGTAATAGCTAGTATGGTGCCAAGCTGAAAAAATGCTCAGTAGTACTTGTTAAATAAAATGAACTGGTAAATTAGTATAAGGAAGTTGATTCACTGTCATTACAGGTCACCCATACTCATAAAGTTTATGTTTTTGCTTCTTAACTCAGTAGTTTTT
>SJYX01024075.1:828101-872052 GCA_006410675.1 Oreotragus oreotragus | reverse complement strand
AAGTTAAATAAGCAGGGTGACAATATACAACCTTGATGTACTCCTTTTCCTATTTGGAACCAGTCTCTTGTTCCATGTCCAGTTCTAACTGTTGCTTCCTGACCTGCATACAGGTTTCTCAAGAGGCAGGTCAGGTGGTCTGGTATTCCCATCTCTTTCAGAATTTTCCACAGTTTATTGTGATCCACACAGTCAAAGGCTTTGGCATAGTCAATAAAGCAGAAGTAGATGTTTTTCTGGAACTCTCTTGCTTTTTCCATGATCCAGCAGATGTTGGAAACTTGATCTCTGTTTCCTCTGCCTTTTCTAAAATCAGCTTGAACATCAGGGAGTTCACGGTTCACGTATTGCTGAAGCCTGGCTTGGAGAATTTTGACCATTACTTTACTAGCATGTGAGATGAGTGCAATTGTGCAATAGTTTGAACATTCTTTGGCATTGCCTTTCTTTGGGATTGAAATGAAAACTGACCTTTTCCAGTCTTGTCGCCATTGCTGAGTTTTCCAAATTTGCTGGCATATTGAGTGCAGCACTTTCACAGCATCATCATCTACAGAACTCAGCTAATCCCTATATCTACGAGCTTCTGCTCAAGTTGACTAAATAAATAATAAGTTAAACAAAGACAGAAACTCTGTAGTCATTCTGTTCATCCCTTTAATTTTCATAGTCTGTCATGTAATTGAGTAAGTGAAGTCAAGAGCCCTCCGTGATTCAGGAGAACCAATATAGGGTGTCTGCTGCTGCTAAGTCGTTTCAGTCATGTCAGACTCTGTGTGACCCCATAGACAGCAGCCCACCAGGCTCCCCCGTCCCTGGGATTCTCCAGGCAAGAACACTGGAGTGGGTTTCCATTTCCTTCTCCAATGCATTAAAGTGAAAAGTGAAAGGGAAGTCACTCATTCATGTCTGATTCTTCACAACCCCATGGACTGCAGCCTACCAGGCTCCTTCATCCATGGGATTTTCCAGGCAAGAGTACTGGAGTGGGGTGCCATTGCCTTCTCCTAGAGGGTGTCTAGTGAAGTGAAATGAAAGTGGCTCAGTCATGTTCCACTCTTTGTGATCCCATGGACATTACAGTGGTACCTTAAGAGGTCCGACCTTATGACCTCACCCATCGGAAAGGAAAGAGGTCCCCTAGAAGGGTTGGACCGTTAGTTTAGGTCCAGTGGGTGTAACGTCCACGTAAGAAATGGTTGACTTGTTTTCCCTTCGGGTTCTTATGATCTCACCTATCAGGTAGGGAAGAGGTCGCCTAGTTTGGCCCCAGAGGACGTAACGTCCATCTAAGAAATGGTCGACTCGATGGTCCCTTCAGGTATCCAACAGATTCCAAAGAGGTTTACTCGACTGCAAAGGTACCAGGAACGTGAACGAGACAATAGATTTTGTAATTCTATTTGTGTACGTAGATACTCGATATTCGTTGTCTCTTGACTCACATCTTGTCTCTCTAACGGGTCTTCGTCTCTGTAAACTAACATAAGTTGTGATCTAATTCTACTCAAACAAGAAATTCTTGTATAATCGAAAGTTTAAATAGACGAAACCCTTTAAGGTCAGACTTAAGTCGTCGAATTAGGTGAGTCCAGACAACACTCTCAATGTAAACCGTTACATATGTTTCGGAAGTCAACTTGTCTCTCTGTGGCCGGTGAAAATCTCCTGACTCTTCCTCCATGTACTAAGAAAGTAAACACAAAAACGTGAACAAAGAGTAGAAAAAAAATAAAGGTCTCGAATTGGGTCGTTCAAGTTTTATTGGTAAAACATTTAGTTACTTAGTCACATTTTTATTTACCTGTCCACCAACCTTCCGTTTCATCCTCTTTTCCCAGACTTAATTGACTCCAATAAAACTCTGTCGATAAATACAAGTACGATAGCATCCCTCTTTTCCAAACTAATCCTGTTCTAACTCATCTGGAGAACTGAAACATCTAAGGGACTCTTAATTGTACACCGGAAGAGAGAGATTAAAAGAGACCGAAGGAATACGTCCGGACCACAAGTGAACCCGTCTCAGGTCCAATGTGGGTAGGGGTAAAACGAGGGTCGACCTTTGACAGGAGAGTACTAAAGGGACGATAAAAATTTCTTGCTAAAGCTCATAGATCCAGTATAATCTGGATCAACATGCTCAGACATGCGGAATGGTTCCAGTGTCCTCCAGGCTAAGCCAAGAACACCGCAGCAATCCCTGTGCAGGAAGGGATAGCAGTTTCCTCAGAAGCTGTGGATGTCATCCTCCGCCTGTTGGTCCTCTCCCTGTAACTGAATGCTGACCTTCTTCCAGGCAGCCTTTGGAGTACCTCTCAAAAATTGTTTTGGCCTCTCTGTGCTCTCTGCAAGTTTTTTTTTTTTTTTCTTCCCTGACATTTGTCACACATTCAACAAATATTTACTAGCATATGTTGTTTTCTGGGTTTTGTGTTAACATATTAGCCCCCTAAAAACACAATTTTGATTCTCCATGTCCTCTTGGATAGGATGAAAACAGGAGCTAAAAACAGATGTCATAAATATGGCGTGATCATTAATACAAGAGAAGCAAAACATTGATTCATTATTATGTCAATCTTTATTTCTTATATTAAAATAACTGCTATTCACATATTAGTTTTAACCTTTAAAGAACATTATAATTAATTTCAGATGAGGGATGTTCAAAATATAAAAGGATTACTATTACCTCTCTATTTTTTCACATGAGAATATAGTTTTAGAGCAGGTCTGTGAATTACCCACCAGTAATTCACAACCTAAATCAAATCCCTTATGACTATACAGTGGAAGTGACAAATAGATTTAAGGGACTAGTTCTGATAGTCAGAGTGCCTGATGAACTATGGATGGAGGTTCCTGACATTGTACAAGAGACAGGGATCAAGACCATCCCCAGGAAAAAGAAAAGCAAAAAAGCAAAATGGCTGTCTGACAAGGCCTTACAAATATCTGTGAAAAGAAGAAAAGTGAAAAGCAAAGGAGAAAAAGAAAGATATACCCATTTGAATACAGAGTTCCAAAGGATAGCAAGGAGAGATTAGAAAGCCTTCCTCAGCGATCAATGCAAAGAAATAGAGGAAAACAACAGAATGGGAAAGACTAGAGATCTCTTCAAAGAAATTAGAATACCAAGGGATCATTTCAGGCAAAGATGGGCTCGATAAATGACAGAAATGGTATGGACCTCACAGAAGCAGAAGATATTAAGAGATGGCAAGAATACATGGAAGAACTGTACAAAAAAGATCTTCATGATCCAGATAATCACAATGGTGTGAACACTCACCTAGAGCCAGACATCCTGGAATGTGAAGTCAAGTGGGTCTTAGAAAGCATCACTACAAACAAAGCGAGTGGAGGTGATGGAATTCCAGCTGAGTTATTTCAAATCCTGAAAGATGATGCTGTGAAAGTGCTGCACTCAATATACCAACAAATTTGGAAATCTCAGCAGTGACCTCAGGACTGGAAAAGGTCAGTTTTCATACCAATTACAAAGAAAGGCAATGCCAAAGAATGCTCAAACTACTGCACAATTGTACTCATCTCACACACTAGTAAAGAAATGCTCTGAATTCTCCAAGCCAGGCTTCAGCAATATGTGAACCGTGAACTTCCAGATGTTCAAGCTGGCTTTAGAAAAAGCAGAGGAACCAGAGATCAAATTGTCAACATCCACTGGATCATGGAAAAAGCAAGAGAGTTCCAGAAAAACACCCATTTCTGCTTTATTGACTATGCCAAAGCCTTTGACTGTGTGGATCACTACAAACTGTGGAAAATTCTGAAAGAGACAGAAATTCTAGACCATCTAACCTGCCTCTTGAGAAACCTGTATGCAGGTCAGGAAGCAACAATTAGAACTGGACATGGAACAAGGGACTGTTTCCAAATAGGAAAAGGAGTACATCAACGCTGTACACTGTCACCCTGCTTATTTAACTTATATGCAGAGTACATCATGAGAAATGCTGGGCTGGAGGAAGGACAAGCTGGAATCAAGATTGCTGAGAGAATTATTAATAACCTCAGATATACAGATGACACCACCCTTATGGCAGAAAGTGAAGAGGAACTAAAGAGCCTCTTGATGAAAGTGAAAGTGGAGAGTAAAAAAGTTGGCTGAAAGCTCAGCATTCAGAAAACGAAGATCATGGCATCTGGTCCCATCACTTCATGGCAAATAGATGGGGAAATGGTGGCAAGAATGAGAGACTATTTTGGGGGGCTCCTAAATCACTGCAGATAGTGACTGCAGCCATGAAATTAAAAGACGCTTACTCTTTGGAAGGAAAGTTATGACCAACCTAGATAGCATATTAAAAAGCAGAGACACTACTTTGCCAAGAAAGGTCTGTCTAGTCAAGGCTATGGTTTTTCCAGTCGTCATGTATGGATGTGAGAGTTGGACTATAAAGAAAGCTGAGAGCCGAAGAATTGATGCTTTTGAACTGTGGTGTTGGAGAAGACTCTTGAGAGTCTCTTGGACTGCAAGGAGATCCAACCAGTTCATTCTAAAAGAGATCAGTCCTGGGTGTTCATTGGAAGGACTGATGCTGAAGCTGAAACTCCAATACTTTGGCCACTTGATGCGAAGAACTGACTCATTTGGAAAGTCCCTGATGCTGGGAAAGATTGTGGGCAGGAGGAGAAGGGGACGACAAAAGATGAGATGGCTGGATGGCATCACTGACTCAACGGACGTGGGTTTGGGTGGGCTCTGGGAGCTGGTTTTGCACAGGAAGGCCTGGCGTGCTACAGTTCATGGAGTTGCACAGAATCGAACATGACTGAGCGACTGAACTGAACTGAACTGACAACTGAGTTCAAAACCATGCCTCTAGGACTTCCTTCATACTGCAATGTTTAAAACTCTGCCTTTCCAGGGCAGGGGTGCACAGGTTTGATCTCTGGTTAGGGAACTATGATACCCCATACAACATGCCCAAAAGGGAAAAAGAAAAAAAAAAAAAAACAACCACAACAGCTCCCCCCAAGCCCGTTTCTCTGACTCTAAATTCAGTGCTCTCTTCATGGTTCCTTATTTCTCTGTGATTTTCCATTTTGAGGACTCCCTCCACACCAGTAGTCAGCACTGTGCCTTTCAAGTGTGTAAAATATGCACAAATCCTGTGGATTTTTAGGTTCTTTGAGGTCTAATTTGGAATCTGATGGGTCTGACCAGGAAGACTCATTTGTAAATGAGCTGTGTTTCTGGTCCTTTATCATCAAGATGCAGGTAAGAATATACATCTCATCATACTCTGATGATTTAAGTGCCCAAAATATACAAACACTTAAGCATACCTCTGTTGTTGATGGAGAGAACTCGGCAGACATTCGTTTCCTTTCTTTTCCTTGGTACCTTTTCCTTTCAAGTTGAGGGCAATGTGTTCTAAACAGTCTAATGTTTTCAATTCCATGATATTAATTTTGTTCTGTGTTATTTCTGAACCAAGAAAGACTAGGAATGTGCGTGATTTGAGAGACTCACGGTCAGAGAGCTGGTCAGTGCTGGAGCTGGAGA
The DNA here is from genome assembly GCA_006410675.1 of Oreotragus oreotragus. Taxonomy (NCBI): domain Eukaryota; kingdom Metazoa; phylum Chordata; class Mammalia; order Artiodactyla; family Bovidae; genus Oreotragus; species Oreotragus oreotragus. The sequence continues at coordinate 866,516 of SJYX01024075.1, read as the reverse complement.
CAGCCCTCCTAACTGGGAGACCTCCAGACTCCCAGACCACCGTGCTTCATCCAGGGCAACATGAGAGGAATCGATTCTTTCTAAAACAAGCCCATACCTTTCCCTAGCTTGCTCCAAGCCTCCCTGAGAAGCCAATGGTCCAGAGGTGATTAAGTGACTGATGGTGGCAGTGCTTGACTCACGGCCCTTTACATTTCTTCCTATTTCTTTTTCTGCTGACAGTCTGTACAGCCTGATCCCAAGATTGCCAAGGCAGTGACAATTTTTCTTAGAAGCCATTTCTTGAGAAACTCAAACCCTCCTGTGCTGAATGACTTGACTGCCTCTGGGAAACGTGAGAGCATTTTTTCCCAATTTGCCCATGTCTGTTAATTTGTCCCTTCTGTCTGTAAGATACTTTGCTGAGAGGCAAGAAAATTAGCTCTTCCCAAGTTTGCTGTTTGTTAGGCACTGGTCCAGCATAGACATTGTGCACAGTCCAGTGTCAAATATATAAGTGATTCATTTAATGCACAGCACAAGCAATCTGGTATCTTTCTATTTCTTTAAACACACTTGATCATCTGTCTAATCAGTATGTACTAAACGGCCCTCTTGAGTATTACCATCCACACTGACACCTAGACCAGGAGCTGATTCAACCACTTGGCGTGCTCTTGGGGGTGATTAATAACAAGCATGGGGCACCAGCTTAGTTTGTTGAGTAGGAAGGTCTTCCTAACCCACCACCTGTCCTCTGCACACACACTCAGCACTTATCTTCCCCTCCTTCACCGACTCTGGCATTCAGCAACCCTCCCTATAGCCCTGACTAGACTGGCAGTGTCCGTTAGGGTATTGTCTTAGCTGTCTACAGCCTGTGCATCCATTTATGCTACTCTTCAGTAGTGCCCACTGCCTATCGAGTCTTGCCCAGTTCTCAGAATGCAAAAATTTCAATAAGAAAATCCAGCCAGCCCTCTGTACCCCCCCCAGCTTCTGCATTCACAGATTTAACCGATGTTGGATCGGTACTCCACCATTAATGGGCTTGAGCATCCCAGAGGGATGACTGTGAATGGGAAAGACTTTTGAGTGATGACAGTTTCTCCTTCTTTGCTTCACCCTCAGCTCCTCCTCCTTTCTCTCTGCCCTTTTCCTCCTCCTCTCTGCCTTTTCTGCTATTAGTAGCAGCTGCAACAATAGAAGAGGGAATAGAAAGCTTTACTCTCAAATGGTTCAGGGGTCGTACCTTACTCTATCACTGTTTGGCTATATAAATCAGTGATTTACCCAAACCAGTGAATTTTGATCTGAAAAATAAGAATGATGCATATCTCAAAGGGCTGTTTTGAAGAATAAATAGAAACATAAATTCTTATTAGTACCATTTTGGCACATTACAATATTTCAACCAAAGGAAGCTGCTGTTATTCCTGACATCATCATTCTTATCCACCACTCAAGTATTCTCAGGAGAAACATTCCTGCAATTCTGAATCAAGTCAGCTTGAAGTACGGCAGAAATCTTCTTGCTGAATCAGTATGAGGAAACCTATCTACAACAAATCTGAAGGCTCAGTGCTGGAACGTTAAAGAATTGAGTTTGATTAAGATAAAATAATAGAGGAGAAAATCTTTGTGTGTGCATTGCTCTGAAAAGCAACAGAAGATACACTACAGAAGAAAAGAAATTCTAGAAAATATTTAGAGACTTCAAAAGAAAATTAAGTTGAAGGCCTTTGCACTGTTTCACATTTCCTGCTTTCCTTATTTTTCCCTTCTGCGGTTTTAATGTATTTTCACAAAACATGCATTGACCAGATTTTGGTGACAAACTCCAAAAAACCAAGAAATAAAACTAGATTCTTATTATCAAACTACCTTTTGTATTTTTTGAAAATTTTTATTCATTGAGTCTAAAAACTATACATTTTGTATTAAGATCCCCTGTTCACTTCACTCCTACCCTTCCCAGAAAGAAACATAGAGCTTGGGGGATCAACTCTCTGGTTTTGAGTCATGCTCTTGAGCTTATCTTCTTTATGAACTCTCGCACATCACTACCATCATCTGTGCTGTGGGTGTCCTCCAAGTAATGGTAACTGTCCTGCCAACAAATGGACCATCCAAATATAGAGAAGCAGTCCATATTTCTTAGAATCACTATTATTAGAGTTAAGATATTTATTTTAGCCCTTTTTGTCAATAGGTACTTGAATGGAAGCAAAAAATGAAGACACAATATCTATAAATCTCTATGTACCTTTATCTTGAGAATCCCTTGGAGAGCAAGATCAAACCAGGCTATCCTAAAGGAAATCAGTCCTGAATATCCATTGGAAGGGCTGATGCTGGAGCTGAAATTCCAATACTTTGGTCACCTGATGTGAAGAGACGACATGCTAGAAAAGACCCTGATGCTGGGAAAGATTGAGGGCAGGAGGAGAAGATGGAGGACAGGGGATGAGATGGTTGGATGGCATCATTGACTCAATGGACATGAGTTTGAGCAAACTCAGGGATATAGTGAAGAACAGGGAAGCCTGACCTGTTGCAGTCCATGGGGTTACAAAGAGTTGGGCGTGATTTAGCAACTGAACAATGACAATCTTTTTCTTAGGGGAAAAAACTAAATCAAAGTTATTTCAGATATTGATCAAGTACTAAAATCATAACCTTTAAACATTTCAGTTAGAGGAATGGGACTGGCAGCATGAGAAACCTCTTTCCCTCTGAAGGACATGACTCTTTCAGAATAAGCCTTCCCAACATTGAGGAAGTCTACATGAATGCTAAATAACCTAATGGTTGATCTCCAGTGCTTTCCAAAGAGAAACCTCCATCAAAAGAGGGAAATGTGAAAGAAAAGTCAAGATGGAGTTAATACTGCTAAGAGAGCTCTCTGAGATGGAGTGGAGAGGCCACAGAAGAAAAATGGTTTACCTACAGTCTCAGCCCAGGTGAATATGAAGTTCTGGCCGCTCATTGTCTTAATGAAGGTATCCAGAACATCTGCAGGAAACTCAAGACATTTATTGGAGTTTTATCCTAAAATAACTCATGACTGTCTGCCTATATGTTGGATGCACACTCTGAAACAACTGGCTATATAAATCAGTGATTTACCCAAACCAGTGAATTTTGACAACCAGCCTGTGAGGACAGGTAGCTCCTCTCCTGCATCAGAAAATCTTGGCTGTGCCTTTCTAAGTCCTTGACTCTCTTTTCTGAACATTCTTTTGGTTTTGCCCAAATCTCTGTCTCCCAAATTGCAATTCTTAAGATTCCAAGTAAAACTCTGTTTTTTGCAGACTCAATATTCATTTTCGTTCAACAGGGAGCAAATTTAGGAAAAACATTGAGAGATAAACAAGAGAGATGATAGTAGCTACCTCTTGGGGCAATAGCTTGGTAGATAATAGAAGTGGCAGGATTCAGGGCATATTTTGAAGATGCTATCTACAGGATTTATTGACGTACTGGTTATGACAACAAAGAAAGACAATTTTTAGTCCATTTCGTTATTGTCCTTATTTTTAGCCACAGTTTTCTTGGTTAGTGAGGGGAAGTTGCACTTGGTTTTGAAGGAGAAGGGAAACCTGAGCCTCAGTTTATGAAGAGAATTTGAAAGTGTTAGTGGCTCAGTCCGGTCTGACTCTTTGCAGCCCCATGGACTGTAGCCCGCCAGGCTCCTCTGTCCATGGGATTCTCCAGGCCAGAACACTGGACTGGGTTGCCATTCCCTTCTCCAGGGGCCATCTTCCTGCCCAGGGATTGGACCCAGGTCTCCCACATTGCAGGCAGATTCTTTACTGTCTGAACCAGCGGGGAGGCCCATACTTACCAAGCATTCCTTCAGGATCACTCTGTGCAACACAGCACAATCTTCTAACCTCACTCTCTCTTCGATATGAGCTGATGGAATAGAGACAGAGTTATTCTGGTCTGGTTCTCATCTGCTGGGGTGTTCCTTTGGGGACCACCTCTACCACCACCTAGGATGAAAAAAAACAAACAATGCAGCATGGCTAATCTACAGGGTCTTACCACCCTCCTTTCTAGTGTAAACTATGCTCATTGGATGAGGGGCAAATCTTATGGACTAATGAAGAAGGCGTGCTCTCCAGTGAGGAGACCGAGCCAAGACAGGAAGTGCCTCATTTGCCACCATGTGACTTTTGTGATTTAGGATAGGGTCAGAGACTGACCAAAGTCTATATCTTTTTATTTACCTCCAGTGTTATAGATTATTTCTATGCAGATAGCAAACACACATATTTTCTTTTATCTGTTTTTAGTTGAAGAATAATTACTTTACAGTATTGTGTTGATTTCTGCCATACATCAGCATGAATCAGCCATAGGGATACATATGATGCCTCCTTCTTGAACCTCCCTCCCATCTCCACCCCTTCCTGTCCCTCTAGGTTGCCACAGAGCCCTGGTTTGAGCTCCTTGACGCATAAAGCAAATCCCCACTGGCTCTCTGTTTCATATGTGATAGTGTATATGTCTCCATGCTACCCTCTGCAATCGTCCCACCCTTTCCATCCACCCATCCCTGGATCCATAAGTTTGTTCTCTGCGTCTGCATCTCCATTGCTGTCCTGCAAATAGCTTCACCACTATCATCCTTTTAGATTCCATATATATATACTTTAATATATGATATTTCTTTTCTCTTTCTATTTCACTCTGTAAAATAGGCTTTAGGTTCATCCACCTTGTCAGCACTGACTCAAATGCACTCTTTTTTATGACTGAGTTATAATCCATTGTACACATGTAACAAAGCTTCTTTATCCATTTATCTGTCGATGGACATATGGGTTGCTTCCATGTCCTAGCTATTTTAAATAATGCTCAATGAACACTGGGTTTCGTGTGTCTTTTTCAATTATGGTTTTCTCAGGGTATATGCCTGGAAGGTGCATTGTTGGGTCATATAGTAGTCTTAGTCATAGTTTTTTAAGGAATCTCCATACTGCCTTCCATCAGTTTGCACTCCACCAGCAGTGCAAGAGAACTCCCTTTTCTCCACATCCTCTCCAGCATTCATTGTTTGTAGATTTTTTGATGATGGTCATCAAACACACATGCATTTACATACATGCATTTAATTATTCTCGGTCCTGGCAATTTCAATCTAATCTCTACATTTCCTTTTTAATGTTATTATTATTATTATTATTTATTATTGTTGTTGTTGTTTTTAAATTTATTTATTTTTTTACACGAACTCCCAAACATGAACCCCCCTCCCACCNGCAAGGAGGGAATTGTTGGGGATATCTGGAGTGAGCCCAGGAATAGCCAAAGTTGTAGGATCTTCTTTGGCAGCCATCCCATCTCTTTCCTCACTCTCAGGCATCTGTTATGGAAGGTGCCTCTGGCAGGCAGTGAAATGTCACAACTCATCTCATGGATTGTCACTATAAACATCAGTACACCTGGCTCAGTAGGGGAAAGGGAACCCTCAGCATGCCTCCAAGCATGTACACCCCCACACATCCGTATACAAGCACATCCTTACCCAAGTCTTTGGTTAACTCACCATGACTGTCAGTGTGTGCTGGGAAGGCCCCGAGCCCAGGTCCAATTTCCCCACAGTTACCAGGACACCACTACTGGGGTCCAGCTGGAAGAGACTGGCACTTCCTGGGTCTTGGCTGCCGTGTATGGTGTAGATGAGGCCCTTGCCCTTGTCTTGGTCTGTGGCCTGGACTCGGAGGAGCTCCACGCCAGGCATTGTGTCCTGAGGAACTCTGACTTCATAATGAGCCTCCAAAAACTGGGGCCGATGGTGGTTAACATTGGCAATCATGACAATGTAGACCTAGGGAGGAGGGTGGAAGAGAAGACGGACTGTAAGCTCCAGGGGGCCAGGGACCTTGTCTGTCTGCTTCTCCACCGTAACAACTAGGCCTGGCATACAGCAGTCACTTAATAAAATTTTGTCGAATGAATGACCATATTTCAGAATCACAAGACTTTAAGATGGTGGTTTTCAAAATCAAAATTCTTCTTTAAGGGCCTTTTCTTCCAGTGAAATTTGGGGGGTGAAAGTCCAGTATATGAAGCAAATAAAATGGGCTGAAACCAGAATAGAAATCCAGAGCCCCACTTCCCATCATTCCTTACACCTATGAAAGCCCTTAGGTGCTCTATCTTTAATTGAAAACTGCTCATTTAGATAAAACTCCTTATTATCAGAGATCCACAGTGGGAACAAGAATTCTCCCAAGATCACAGACATAGACAGAAATCAGATAAGACTGGAAAGCAGAACCTTGCTTCCAGATTCAGTGTTCTTTGAGGTGCACACATGTACAGAGAGCCTTCTGCGTCCTCATCCCTACCAAGGAGGCCTCAGTGTGCGTTGGTGACAGTGGCGAGCACAGCTACTTCCAACCAAGGAAACTTCCTATCTCTTCTCAACTCAGGGCTCCCAGTGAGGCTTCTCACCTGGGTGGCAATGGTTTGGGACCCGTCGGTCACCTCCACAGTCAAGTTATAGCTTGACCTCCTCCTCGTATCGAGAGGCCTGGCAATGACGATGCTGCCTGTCGTCTTCTCAATGTCAAAGTCCATGTCCTTGTCCCCACCTGGGAGGAGGGTGGGGGAAAGCATGCACGGCCTCAGTGATGTAGGCAGTAATAGCACAAGTATTAACACTGTGGGATTTGGCAGATCTAGAGGAGCTGGTAGCCGATCCTGTCGCTATGAGAGCTTGGACCCAACGAGAATGCACCCTTTCTCTGATCTTGAGGATGGAACCTGGGACCAGAGTGTTAAGCAGAGCCCCAGGGTACAGCTGGCCTGGAGTTCGTGGCCAGTGAAGTCAACTCTGCAATGACGTTTATAGTGAGGCAGAAGAGGAAGCATAAAACTTGTGTTTTCTCCACTGGGTCTCTCTGGCCACTCTCTGGACCTGGGTCTTAGGTCTCCCAGGAACTAACTGAGGCCCCATCCATTTCTGGCTGGGGTTACCAGTGAGTTCCTGAGATCATAGATGGTATGAAGGAAAGCTTGGAAGAAGCAGTGTCCTGACAACCCGCTGCCCCAGAGAAACAGGGAAGAGGCAGTCACCACTCACAGCCAAGACAGAGGATGCCAGGGAGCATGACCTTGAGAGGGCTCAGAAGGACTGTGCCCCCGGGACTAGGGCTCAGGCTGGGAGGGACTGGCCCTCCTGGGGCCCTTACCTGAGATGCTGAACCAGAAGAGACCAGGTCGGCCCTCAACACTGATGACCCCCACCATGTGATTCACGGGGTCTGTCTCCATGACCGTAAAGCTGTAGTGGGATTCGTCAAAGGCCAGCGGGATGGAGGAGGGCCGGGGCTTGGGGATCCACTCGATGTGCAGCCGGATGCTGGCCGAGAGCGGTGGCTGCCCACCGTCTGTTGCCTTGACCTGAAAAGAGGCCAGAATTCAAGTTGAGGCTTTGTAGGGTTGGAGCCAAGAAACAAGAAGACCCAGGTGGCCAGGCCCAGAGACAGAGTGCTCTGTGATGGACTGAGCTGGTCTTTCATCCTTCGTTCATCCATTCGGCACAGTTAGGAGCTTACAGTAAATAGGCACCAAGTCAGCTGCAGCGAGCACAGTAGTGAACAGAACATAGAACTACGCTCCAGAACCTTATGGGTAGTGAAAGATGAATCAAAGCCACCATTAACAAGGCTTTGGGTGCTCATTCCTAAGACTTTCCATGCATGGGCTCTTTACCCTTCCCAACAACAGTCAACATAATCAACTAGAATTTATTGAGCTCTCCCTATCATTAGGCCCTGCTCTAAGAGCAATATGTGCAATATCTAATTCAATCCTCATGACTGCCCACAGAGAGGAACCATCACCAGCTGCTTTTTGCAGGAGGAATCCGGGGCTCTGCATTGTGATTTCTTCTGCCAGGGGTTGTCTGCCTGGCCAGCAGTGAGGCTGGGATTTAGGCTACCAACATGACAACCCAGGCCCAAGCCACTTACCATATTGGCTTCCTACAAGGAAAATGTTCTCATCCCCATTTTACAGATGATAGAACAAAGGCTCCCAGGTGTAATGACTTGTCCAAGGCCACACAGGTGTAAAATGTCAGTGCTAAGATTGGAACCCAGGTTTATCTTGATTTCAACGCCTCTGCCCCTCTCAACAAAAATCTTTGAGAGTGCATTTCCCAGGCAAGGACCTTATTGCCCTCAAAGAGAAAGGCCCAGAATTTTGATCTTTCGGCTTCTCTTTGGGAGAAGGCCATGGAGGGAAGGACTTCCCCCATCGTGCCTGAAGGCTGTCTCCCCGGTCTTGTATCCTCAGAGAAGATCCATCCTTGAGCAGATGTGCATCCCATCCCCACCCCCACCTGCCCCTCACCGTAAGAATGTTATACTCTCCAGCTGTGAAGGTGCTGCTTGCTGACACCACGCCTGTGACCGGGTCGATACTGAAGCCTGCCTCATCACTCTCCTCGATACTGTAGGTGACCCTGCCATTGAGACCTTCATCCAGGTCTGAAGCCACCAGCCTGTACACAGGCTCAGAGGTCCCTGGGTTCAGCCTCTCTGGAAGGCGGACATTGAAGAGCTTGTGGGAGAAGACAGGGGGGTTGTCATTGACGTCCACGATGCGTACCACCACCCTGGAAGTGGACCGGAGGGAGGGTTCCCCGTTGTCCAGCACAGTCACCTGGGGAGAGGATCCAGCGTGAGTTGACAGGCGCAAGGCCATGACAATGTATCGCCGCCCACCGCAGCTCGTCCTCTGCCCCTGCTTTCAAAAGCCTGGAAATACCAATCCGTCTGTTCTTTGGTGTATGCTCGTGATTTTTATTATCGTAACCTCATCTTCTTGGAACCCAGCTCTCTGGCAACCTTGCCCACAGAAAAGCCAGCAAGAACAGAGAAAGAAGCCGGAAAGAACTGGAAGAAGAAAGCCACAGAAGCTGTAACAAAAGCTGGGCTCTTTACTCAGGAGGCCCATGGGCCATTTCTCCGAGACTTTTGACATTCTATTTGCTCATAAGCTTTGTTCTTGCTTTCCTTAAGCTACAGGAGATTAGAGAAAAACAAACGAGGAGGCGTTTATGGAGGTGTGGGCAGTACCTTTGGAGTCAGGCATGTGGCCCAGTGTATGAGATGAGATCCGGAGACAGAATAAAGGCATGAAAACAATTTCAGAACCAGGCACTGTTCCATGTGCCAGCAAATTATCACATCCATCAGTATAGATAGGACATTTCCACTCAGAATACTAGTGAAAGATTTTGCTATGGGAGGTGGGAGGGGGGTTCATGTTTGGGAGTTCGTGTAAAAAAATAAATAAATACAAAAAATAAATTTAAAAAAAATTCAAAAAAAAAAAAAATAAAGACAAATGCCTCTACTGAACTATGGAGAATGCCTCAGCGCCTAGAAGGCTGTTGAGCTGCTGCTTACTAGTGATGCCTGTTTTATGCAAAGGGAATGTCCAGAGCCTGGGATCATAGAAGGCAACACTGATTTCAGTTCTGCTGAGGAATATGTGTCCCTCCCAGCTGATGCCTTTAAGACTAGCGGAGATTCCTGTTCATCAGTTGTGGATAACACAGGACAGGGTTGACTAGAGTACTTCTAATTTCAGCCCCTCTGGGTCAAGACTGATACCTCTCATTGGAACGGTCACCAGGGATGCTTATTTCAGAGATGTCCTAGAAAGACATGACTGCCCAGGTGGCTGAGTGGTATAGAATACGACTGCAGTGCAGGAGATGCATGTTTGATTCTTGGTGGAGAAGATCCCCTGAAGAAGAGAGTGGCAACCCACTCTGGTATTCTTGCCTGGAAAATCCTAGGGACAGAGGAGCCTGGTGGGCTAGAGTCCATGGGGTCACAAAGAGACCCAGTTGAGTGACTGAGCACACAGGCACAGAAAAAGCTTGGGCCTAGAGGACAAAGGTCTGGATTTTCATCCTGGCTCTTCTACTGACCTGGTGTTTGACCTTGGGTGACTCCAGAGCATGGGGATGGGCCAGAAAGCATACTGGACAGAGACAGAACCCATGTGTACTGCTCCAATTTCCTACACTCCCTGTAGGCATTACTAATTGATCAGTGCTTCCTGCTCAGCTTAAGTAGCAACTTTTCCCTGGGTCAGAACCCTCAGCTACTGCCTGGAGACGTGCATGTGGCCCCAAGGCCTGGCTTGGCTCCAGCCTGGCCTCCTGCAGGAGGTTTTCAAATGCAGTGAAGGGGTTCAGCAGCATCACTCACCTCCAGGATGTGTTCATCCTTGTTTTCTCGGTCCAGCTGCCGGGCAGTGGCTAGGAGACCTGGAGGAGAGATGGTTGGGGGGAGACTGGAGCAAAGGGCTCCCAGGGCCATTTTACTGGGATAAATTCAACGCCTACATTCAAAGCCTAGATCAGAATGCTTTTGGTCTTGGGAGAGCATGAACATAAAGAGGAAATGGAAATCTGGAGAGAGAGGAGGGGGGGAGAGGTCGGGAGAGGACAGCAGAGGTCATAGTATCAACAGGGTCCCTACCTACTCCCTGCTTCCGCCATGAGGAGGCTGCTGAGCCCAGGACACTGTTGAGTGAAAAGGCAGCTCATCAGAAGTTATAACGGGGGTCACAGTCACTGCCTGTAGTTCCAGAGAAATCACAAAGGGGTGATGTTTTACTCCTTTGTTATAATTGTCTTGCTCATCTGGCACCTAGAATGGGCTCTTCCCATGCCCAGCTGGCACAGATGAGCCAGAGGAGGGCTGCTCTGGGCTCCTCCCAGCACTTCTTTAAATTCCTGAAGGTGAACTTGCTGCTGCTAAGTCGCTTCAGTCATGTCCGACTCTGTGCGACCCCATAGACGGTAGCCCACCGGGCTCCCCCGTCCCTGGGATTCTCCAGGCAAGAACATTGGAGTGGGTTGCCATTTCCTTCTCCAATGCATGAAAGCGAAAAGTGAAAGTGAAGTCGCTCAGTTGTGTCCGACTCTTAGCGACCCCATGGACTGTAGCCCACCAGGCTCCTCTGTCCATTGGATTTTCCAGGCAAGAGTACTGGGGTGGGGTGCCATTGCCTTCCCCAGAAGGTGAACTTAGTGATCTGTAATTCTGGTTTTCTAGGTACTGTGGCTATAAATTGAGGCCATAATGGTGAAAAGGAGCCAGTTCTCTGCCTGCATCAGACAAGTCACGCTCAAGATTATTGGGAGACCAGAGGGGCACCCGAGCTCATAGACTTGAGAGGTCCTAGCTGGGTAGGCGGGACCCTTTTCAATGAAGGCAGAGCTATTGGTAGGGGGTTGTGGGTGTTCGAAAAGCTTTCTGTAAGTTTCTTGGTCTTGTTTAGGCAGTTAAATGATAGAGTAGCGGGATGAGGTGTGGGGGTGAGGGCCTCCTGAGGGGAAGGGGGATCTGGTGTTGAGTGGGGTCTCCAGCGTGGATGTGAGGAGTGGCCTCTGCTGGGGGTGTGTCTTTGCCTTTGTGTCATTCTGGCTCCAGCCACGGGTGAGGTCCTAGGAGGTTCCTGGAAAGCCCCACAACCAGGAAGGAAGACGTTCCTCTGGGACAGAGTGAATATTGTTTCAGCTCATCCCACCCAGCTTGTCCCCAAGCCGAGCAACCTGCCGGGGAAGGCCCGGCATCCGGGGGACCCCCAGGAAGAGTGCGGGATGAGAGGTCTTGGCGGAGAGCCTTCCTTCCAGCTCAGTCCTGCCCTCCTCCTGCTCCCTCTTCAGCCCCTCTCCCTGTTGATTCCTGTCCATCCCCCACCTCTCTTGCCTTCCCAGGGATTCCTCTCTCCCTCCCCTCTCTGTGTGTCTGGGAAACTCAGTCACTGTTCTTCTGTCTCTAGCTTTTCTTTTCTCTCTTTGCTTTCTCTCACCACCGCCTCCCCTGCTGCCTTCTTCCCCACCTTCTCAGGGCCGGTGTCCCTGGAATTGCTGCTGGACCCCCTGGACCATTGCCCCTGTGCTCCTCCGCATCCCCCTCTCGGAGGTTGGTATGAAGTCCTAGATGGGAGTAAGGCTGTTAGCAGAGAAAACTGGGGAAATCTGAATTCCCTTGCACCAGTATTAATTCTTAGCATTGATACATACACTGTGTTAACATTAGGGGAAGCTGAGTGACCGGTGTATGAGAACTCCCTTTGCAGCTCTCCTGTAAGTCTATGATTATTTCACCATTAAAGAAGAAAGAAGTTTTTTTAAAAAAAGAAAGAGAAAATGGACCTACTTGCTCTGTCTTCAGCAAGTCCTGAGTCTTCTCCTCCTGGCTGTTGCTTCCATCACCATTTTTACCCAAGTGCCTGCCCAGCCTGCTGCCTGTTAGAGTCTTCCCTGCCTGCTGTCCCATGAAGCCATTGCTGGTCCACTGCACTGAGCAGCTTCCTCTCTCCTCTAAAGCCACAGCCTCGCACCTACTCATCTTTTACAACATTGTACTCTTTATGCCGCCGGGTCTACGGCTCTTTTTGTATCCAAATCTTTATACTCCTCATGGATTGGGTTCCTCGAGGGCTGAAACTGAGGACAGACACCTTCAAACATTTGCAGAATAAATGAATCTTTGCCTTAACCAATGATTGTGGATGTTGGCAGAGATTCATTCATTCATTTCCTCATTATTTGTTGAGGTTCTATTCTGTGCCAGGCCTTGATATTATAGTTTTCAAAAAACAAAGTTCCTTTTCTGGAAAGCTTGTTAAAGTCTAGTGAAGTATGTGGATAATTGATGGAATAATCACACAGATGACTTTTGATGAATCTGTGAGGGAGAAAGTGGTGTCCCCGTCCTATTCTTCCGCCATCTTGACCGGAACCTCTTAATGTTATTATTTTATTTTAAAAATCTCATGCATATATTTTATGGGAAAGACAAGAAATTCTGAATTAAAGTCTGTTATTGAACTTTCTGTGGGCAGATACTTGTGGTTCTCAACTCTGAACCTCCATGAAGCACCAGAAGTAAAGGCTAGCCTGGTTCAAAACAAACTTGCTACAAATAATTATTTCCTTTAATAAGTCATTTAGAGCCTGCTAAAATTATTATCTGCATTAATTAAGCATCAACATACTAGCCAAATCTGAGAGAGGCAGCACACATTTAAAATACATTACATTTCTTGATTTTTTAATTAAAAATAATTATTCACTCGTGCAGAGACAAATACAAAACCTAATTTTAATTAAAACCAGTGCAAGTGCATTTGTGTAAAAGTAGACTCACTTTGAAAAGATGACTTTGAATTTTAAATAGAAGAACTAAATGAAACATGGTATTACTCTTCCGGTGATAAAATATGTAAGCTTGTAGTCAGAAAACAAATTTTTAAAAATATTCCATTTAAAATCTCCACAGACATTTTGATTTGTAAACAGTCTTACCACAAAGAATATCTGGTATCTGCTATTCTCTTAGATTTTACTGTATTCTTTTTGCTGATGCAATCTTTTATTGTGTGTTATATTACCTGATTTTTATAACAACCTTGTGAAGTAGATCAGAATAAACTGGCTTATCCAAGGCTGACATAGCACGGAGGCAGCAGAGCAAACACATTAATCTTAGGATCCTGTGGGCATTTTTGGTATCTGCTATTCTCTTAGATTTTACTGTATTCTTTTTGCTGATGCAATCTTTTATTGTGTGTTATATTACCTGATTTTTATAACAACCTTGTGAAGTAGATCAGAATAAACTGGCTTATCCAAGGCTGACATAGCATGGAGGCAGCAGAGCAAACACATTAATCTTAGGATCCTGTGGGCATTTTCCCCCCAATCCTTTTATGGGCTTCCCAAGTGGCTCAGTGGTAAAGAATTCACCTGTCAAAGCAAGAGATGCGGGCTCAGTCCCTGGGTCAGGAAGGTCTCCTGGAGAAGGAAATAGCAATATTCTTGCCTGGGAAATCCAATGGACAGAGGAGCCTGGTGGACTACAGTCCATGAGGTCGCAAAGAGCTGGACACGACTTAATGCCTAAACAACAACAGCAATCCCTTTACATTCTGGTTTAGTCACTATATGCATGTAATCTAGCATGCTTAGTAGCTTCAGTCATGTCCGACTCTTTGCAACCCCATCGACTCTAGTCACCAGGTTTCTCTGTCCATGGAATTCTCCAAGCAGGAATACTGGAGTGGGTTGCAATTTCCTACTCCAGGGGATGGATCTTCCCAATCCAAGGACTGATTTCCACATCTCCTGTTTTCTGCATTTGCAGGTGGATTCTTTACCTCTCATGTCACCTGGGAAACCCCTTTATAGTCTGGGTGATGCCATAGCATGTACCCTGGATTTTGGGGGTAAAACTTATGGTCTGTATCACTGTTGTCACTTGAATTTTCTATGCATGTGCCTACTTGAAGTTACATTTTTACATTAGAAACCATGGTGACTATGATAAACTGCTGACAAGTAGCATTAATTTAATTAGTAACATCCATTTTTTTTTACCCTAAAATCATAGACTGAGCAATTACAAAGTGGCAGGCCTCACAGATCAAAGATATAACACCACTTCAAAAAGAATAAATAAATAAACGGGTGACTTATAAGCTAGTGTTGTCCACCTCAGTTGATCAATTGGCTTTTCTTGTTTCACTTGGAGAAATGCTCTTTCTACATAATTCTACAGAAAAGACTAACAATTTAACGTATCAGCAACTCGATGAGATAAGCTGTAACCTTTGAATAATCACCCTGTCACCTGGCTTCTCAATGCTCGAATGCTAGAAATATTAACAAAGATTTAATTTCCACATTAAAATTCTTGTTTGAAATAGTTTTATATTTGATTCTATCCATTTGAAAAGATTAATATTTACTATAATCTGCTTTATCTTGAAATCCAATACACTGTGTTCTGAGGACATTATAATTTAGTCACATTTGACATGCCCAGAGAAGGATGCAGATTAAATCCCTGATGTGAGGCATTAAACATGAAAGTAGCCGATATTCCTGAGAGAGAAGAATACCCAGCTATGATTTGTTATTAAAAGAACAGCAATTTACAAATGCACTGCTATTGTCTGTGAAGACATAGAAAAAACACACAGCCGAGCGATAATCTGCAGCGAAAGCAAGCAACCTTTGAAACTCAGCCTTAGGAGGCATTAATTCCTACTGCTTCACCATCCTGTGGATGCGAGGGGCAGGCTGAGCAATTCCAGAGAGTGGAGCCTTGTGAGGCTCGCGGCAGGGGGGCCGTGAGTGTTAAAGACCTGACATCAGTCTCTCTTCCTCTCCATGACATGCAGTCCTGTGAAGGTCTCCACCCAGCCTTCCCAGGATACCTTAGGATTGGGTATCTGTGTGTTTCCTCCTCACTTATTCCTTACTCCTTTAGAGCAAGTGGACAACACCTGTGAATGTTTTAGAGGCTCAGAGGAGATTTGTTGAAGGAGTGAAATGTGAGTGAACTCAAAGTCCTGAGACCTGGACTGTTTTAATATGAAAGAGCAGTTGCAGGACAACCAGCACAATGGCAAGGGCTAAATCTCCAAAACGGCCAATCCCTTTCCCCATCCCGTGTTCTTCTGAAGCCTTTCATACCTTCCTTTGCATTCATGTCTTCCCTGGTCTGACCAACTGTGTATATTGAGATGGCAAGTAACTTTCCTCATTAATCATTGTGCCCCCTGCCCCA
The DNA here is from genome assembly GCA_006410675.1 of Oreotragus oreotragus. NCBI lineage: Eukaryota > Metazoa > Chordata > Mammalia > Artiodactyla > Bovidae > Oreotragus > Oreotragus oreotragus. Next base: position 850,911 of record SJYX01024075.1, on the reverse strand, counting down.
GTCCTAATCCAGTGTCTGAACTGAAGAACTTAGTATATAGTCAACAGTGGGGCTCAGTGGTAAAGAATCCACCTGCAACGCAGAAGACACAGAAGATGTGGGATTGATCCCTAGGTAGGAAGATCCCCTGGAGAAGGAAATAGCACCTACTCCAATATTCTTGCCTGGGAAATCCCATGAACAGAGGAGCCTGGTGGGCTACAGTTTATGGGGTCACACAGAATCGGACACAACTGAGCTCACACACACACACACACACACAGAGTCAACCCCAGTTTAGTGAGTGAGGATTCAGAGGTATGAATGGGATGCCCTGTTCCAGTCACTTCTCTTAAATGCTGTTGGGTATAATAAGGTATCCTGCGTGGAGAGGTCACAGAGGGTCTTCTTGTGTATGTGTGTATGTGTGTGTGCGTGTGTGGACAGGAAGAATAACGGGCATGCTCCTATGTGATATACAAAACAAAGTAAAGCGAGTACAAACACAAACCACAAACAAAACACAAACAGGAAGAATGAAAGGTGCTAACCAAGAGCACAGGTAGAGCACCAGTTTAGTCTCCACACTCCCTGGTTACCATGGCAAAGAGTAGAACACAGTGGCTAAATATCTCTGATTATCAGGAAGGAAGACATCTACCTAAAAATTTCCTGGCACCTAATTATAAAGATAAGTCATAACAAGGGCCTGTCAGACGCCAGACTCAGAGGAAGGCATCTTTAGAGAACTAGCGGCTCAAATGCAGACCCAGCTCCCTGGAGATCCCCTCAAACACTTCCGAGAGAATCACAGCAGATCCCCTGTCTAACCTCCAAGTGAGCCTTCTCATCTCTCTTAAGAAACGCTGACCGCCTCACCTCTTACTCTCATAGATTGACTCAGGCAGTTGATCCGCTTAGAATCTTCCCTCTCAGACTCCCCTGGCAAGGGGCTCATTGTCCAGGTCCTCACCACTGTTCTTCTGTTCAGATTCTCCCAGCATCCTTCTCTTTCTTCACCCAGGCATCTGATGTCCTCCTTCTGCCTGAGAAGGTGACTGACAGCCCTCCTTCACAGGTTGCAAATACTTGCTCAGTCTACTTATGTCCACCGCTGCCTTCTTTGCAAGACTACCAGAGGCAACACCCATTTTCATATTTGATACAATGTATCTTTACAATCCAACATGATACCTGTCACAGAGCAGGTGCTCAGGAAATGGAAATAAGTGTGATTCAGGGTTCTAGGCTTGTGAAATGGCTGAAATTGCCCATATTTTATAGACAGGACATAGCCCTATTTAATGGGCAGTTTTCTCAGGAAAGAGCCATGATTTGACTGCCAAAGGATGAATGCAAACTCAGACACCAAGAAGTACGTAGAACCCAAGATGAGAGAGGAAATCTCTCACCTTCATTCTGCCCAAAGAATAAACATCAGGCTTCTAAACCCAATATTCAAACCCATGCAGAAGGCCCCAAAATATCTGTTTAGTCTCCTTTAACACCATTTCTGTTCCGGCACCCGAGACTCTAGATGTAACAGACTGATCGCTGAGAAATTTTTATTTCTCTCTGCTTTTTATGCCATCTGTTCACACAGCCTTGAAGGATCTTGCTTTTTTTATTGTCCGGTATCAAGACATCTAAATGACACTTAATGAAGATTCCCTTCATCTATTGTTAAAATTAACTTCTTCTGGGTTCTTATTTTGCTTGTAGTTATGTGGCGGTCTTATTTCAGTATGCTTTATCTGACTTCATTCTCCTGGATTTAATAATCTTAACAACAAGTGCCAAGCAGTATGAAAAAGAAAACAAAAACAAAAATGTCTCCTGGCTTTCTTTCACAGCTCAGTGATGAGCTTGGAGACATGAAAACACTCATGAGACCATCACCACTATCTATGACATAAATATATTCATCATCTCTGAAAGTTTCCTCCTTCCCTCCTTTACCTGTTATCATCATTGTTGTGATTATTTTGTGATGAGAAACTTAACATGATATACCCTTTTCAGTTCAGTTCAGTTCAGTTCAGTTCAGTCGCTCAGTCGTGTCCGACTCTTTGCAACCCCATGAATCGCAGCACGCCAGGCCTTCCTGTCCATCACCAACTCCTGGAGTTCACTCAGACTCACGTCCATCGAGTCCGTGATGCCATCCAGCCATCTCATCCTCGGTCGTCCCCTTCTCCTCCTGCCCCCAATCCCTCCCAGCATCAGAGTCTTTTCCAATGAGTCAACTCTTCTCATGAGGTGGCCAAAGTACTGGAGTTTCAGCTTTAGCATCATTCCTTCCAAAGAAATCCCAGGGCTGATCTCCTTCAGAATGGATTGGTTGGATCTCCTTGCAGTCCAAGGAACTCTCAAGAGTCTTCTCCCACACCACAGTTCAGAAGCATCAGTTTTTCAGCACTCAGCCTTCTTCACAGTCCAACTCTCACATCCATACATGATCACTAGAAAAACCATAGCCTTGACTAGACGGAGTTTTGTTGGCAAAGTAATGTCTCTGCTTTTTTTTTTTTTTTAATTATTATTTTTTACTTTATTTTACTTTACAGTACTGTATTGGTTTTGGCATACATTGACATGAATCTGTCATGCTATCTAGGTTGGTCATAACTTTTCTTCCAAGGAGTAAGCGTCTTTTAATTTCATGGCTGCAGTCACCATCTGCAGTGATTTTTGGAGCCCCCCAAAATAAAGTCTGACACTGTTTCCCCTGTTTCCCCATCTATTTCCCATGAAGTGATAGGACTGGATACCATGATCTTCACTTTCTGAATGTTGAGCTTTAAGCCAACTTTTTCACTATCCTCTTTAACTATTATCAAGAGGCTTTTTAGTTCCTCTTCGCTTTCTGCCATAAGGGTGGTGTCATCTGCATATCTGAAGTTATTGATATTTCTCCCAGCAATATACAGCATTGTTTACTATTGACCCAGCTTGTACAGTAGATCTCTAGGGCTCTGTTCATTTCTGTCCAGTCTTCTTGGCGACATCTTTGTCTCTACTTAACCCTTGATATTGGGGCACCCTGGCACCCAAAGAAACTCAGGGCTTCCATACTTGCTCCTCACCTGACCCACACTCTCTGGAGGATCATTTTGATTTTCTATTATTAGTCCTTTCTCTGGTTGCAAAGGTCTCACTTAGCTTCCTGAGTGAGAAAAGGTAAAGGGAAGAGAAAGGAAAGGAGAGGAGGGGAGAGGAGAAAAGAGGGGCAAGGGAAGGACTGACAGTTGGGAAGGGACAGACTTAGGAGAATTCCTCACTCATGACAGAAACCCAGCTAGTTCTCCGGAAGGATCTGGGACCAGGTGTCAGATTCATGTTGGAGGCCCAATTCTGTATTATTCTCCATTTCTTTTCTCTGTTACTCTTTTTACATATGACTTATCCCTGTTTCGTGATCACAGTGCATACAAAGCCATCCAACATTCATGGTTCCTTATTTTTTTATACATCCAGTCACATTGAACGGAGAAGGCGATGGCACCCCACCCCAGTACTCTTGTCTGGAAAATCCCATGGACAGAGGAGCCTGGTGGGCTGCAGTCCATGGGGTCGCTAACAGTCAGACACGATTGAGCGACTTCACTTTCACTTTTCACTTTCGTGCATTGGAGATGGAAATGCCAACCCAATCCAGTGTTCTTGCCTGGAGAATCCCAGGGACAGGGGAGCCTGGTGGGCTGCCTTCTGTGGGGTCGCACAGAGTCGGACACGACTGAAGTGACTTAGCAGCAGCAGCAGCAGTCACATTGAAAGTGATTTCTCTTTGGTCCTTCTTGTCATTCTTAAGGGAAGAGACTCGTGCCGGGTGGGTCAGCTGCCCACCTGTCGTTCAGTCAGTCCTGACCAGGCTCATGGGCTCAGCGTACACACAAGCCTTCTGGGAGCCACTCCTGTGAACCGGAGACATTTAAGAATTTCTGATGAGCTGGGAAGACACTCACAAATCATTATGACTCCAGCAGTTTCTATTGTCATCCATAGGCTGTTATCTGTCATCCTTAGGTTGTTAGCAAAACTCACCAACTCATCCTTTCATCATCCTGGATATACTGACTGAGATACCATATAGCACATAAACCAAAAATGTTTAAAACCCACCTCAATTAATTTCCCTCTAACTTGTTCTCTTTCTCTGTTGTAACGAAGAAATCGGGAGATTATCTTTTAAGCTCTTACTATTCTTTTGTAATTCATACTTCTACTCAGTTGAGTCTTTTTAAAATATATACCTATACCTTTCATTGATTTATTTCTTTGAGTTCTTAGAATTAGGCTACCCTTATCTCTAGCTTAAATTCAATAGTTAAACACATTCTTCTTTTCCCCCAATCTCTTTGCTTTGATGTATTTTTTAGTATACATGCTTTAGAACAAGTTTTTAAAGCTAAAGATATTTGCAGCTGAAAACTATCATGCGTTTCTCTTTGTCTTGTTTGCAATTTACAACAATCCTTTGAAGAAGGTAGGAAAGAAATTCCATTTTATAGACAAGAGAATGGAGTCTCTGAGAGATGAACTTCCTGGTGGTCATGTGGCCAGTAGAAAGATGAGTGTGGGTCCAGACAGTAATTGAAGACATAAAATGTCAAAATATTGTTGCCTTAGGTGCAGCGTTCTCAAGGGGAGTAACTACTGGTAGGGGGGAAGCAGGAGATTTATTATCGATAAAAATAACTCAGCCTCCCACAACATACATATTCAACCTTTGTTAAATTTCAGTTTCCAATAAAGCTTGATCTATGCCTAAATGACTGATGAAGATGTTTTCTACTATTAATTTTTATAAGACTTATCTAAGTTCATGGCCCTGAATGTAAAAAAAAAAAAAAAAGCAAAGCTGTTCTTTTTCCTTGACATTCATTGTGTGGAATAATTGGCTTAAACTTAGAGTAATTTGAGAGCATCCCTGATACCTCAGTTGGTAAAGAATCTGCCTGCAAAGCAGGAAACGCTGGTTTGATTCCTGGGTCAGGAAGATCTGCTGGAGAAGGGTAGGCTACCCATTCCAGTATTCTGGCCTTGAGAATTTTATGTACAGTCCATGGGCTCTCAAAGAGTTGGACATGAATCAGCAACTTTCATTTTCACTTTAGGGTAATTTGACTCTAGTCTGATACACTCTGCTAATCTTATCCATTACTTTAGGTAGACTTCCTGAACTTTCTAGAATTGAGTTTCCTTGTTTGTTAAAAATGGAGGAACTGCCCCTTCACTGGCTGTGACCCTCAGCTTATATGTTTCTATTATTCCATTCAACTCATGAAATAGCTCACAGGCTTCCCTGGTGGCTTAGACTGTAAAGAATCTGCCTGCAATGCAGAAGACCTGGTTTCAATCCCTGGCTTGGGAAGATTCCCTGGAGAAGGGCATGGCTACTCACTCCAGTATTCTTGCCTGGAGAATCCCATGGAAAGAGGAGCCTGGTAGGCTAGAGTGCATAGGGTCCCAGAGAGTTGAACTAAGATTGAGTGACTAACATTTTCACTTTCATGAAGTAGAGGTATTGGCCGAGAGGTGATTTCTTTTTCTTCATATGACTCATTTTTCCCAATAAATGATTCATTTGGTCTAGTTCCTAAGAAGAGTATTTATTTCAGTCTGATGATGTACAGTATGCATTTTACCAGTGATATGAGTTTCAATAGTTAATGAGCTGTGGCTATTTCTAACAGTGATATGTCTTCGTCTTTCTGCAGCTTCAGCAAGAGAGCACCTTGCAATAATGAAACCTGACTTAAAAATGAGGTTGCCCCCCACTTTTCATTTACAGCAAAGTTTCTTGAGCCTTAAAATCTAATAGAAATTGGCTCAGTATTAGAGATATTTTAATGGTGTGTGCTACTTTCAACTCTTAAAGGTGTTTGTAATATGACACTTAAATAATCAAGCCTCATTCCTACTTACAGTAAATGATGAGAAATACTGTATGTCCCCAACCCTGGACTTGTATCTCAGATCAATAGATACACATGTTTTGTAATGGCGACTGATACATCAGGGTAGTGATTGGCCTACGGGACCCCAGCTCAGGACAGAACATGGAGTAATCTTTCCTCAGTCTGCCTTTCTGACCTGTTCCTTTACCCCATCATCTGCTTGTCTCTCTCACGACCTCTGTTTCTGAATAATCTATTCATTCTTTGGCCCAAAGACATATTTATCTTTCCTGGAATAATTGTATGTTCTTTATCATGTGCCCGGTTTTGCTTTCATAATCACCCCAGGAAATTACTCTAACTGCTTCACCCTTGTAATAGACAGTGCTCCTGGCCCTGGCCTGCCTGGCTAGGATCCCGCCAAGTGTTCCATGACCTTATTAAAGAGGACACAGTGACTACAGCACTGAGGGAGCTGATCCAAATTATCTGTGTGCATGAGATAACGGTTCTGAAAACATGTGTGATCTATAGAGAACTGACCAAGTGTTATTTGATTAATAAAACAATCTCTGGCTCTTCTGAATATATGTATGTGTGGGTGCATACATGCATGTGCATAAAAACAGGCGCATACCTGGCATGTATGCATATTTATGTACATGCATATGCAAGACTAGATGTATATATACATATATATGTAAATGATTGTGTACATTTTGTTTACATAGGTTCTGTATACATATCTATAGGTGCCTATGTTTTTACTTATGTTTGTGGGTCTGTGTTTATCACAAATGTGTCTGAGTTTACTGGACTTTTCCTTGCTGAACAGTAATTACTTCCTCATTTAACCTCACCCTTGACCCACACCTTTCATTTTTTTGGCTTCTTGTCTATGCATATTTTTTTCTCATCAGAAATGGGGCTCCATGATCCTGCCTCAGTTTCTAAGATAAGTTCTGGTGAAGGGCATAAGGATTTTTGAAGTGCTCTGCTCAAGAACAGAGCTCTGATATGACCAACAATACTTGAGTCGATTCCACACCCCATTTAGTGTACTTGGCTTTCTGCTTGTCACCATTTACTTCTAAATCTTTAACTCAGTTCTCTCTAATGCCAGGATGTTTCCCTGTTGCCAGGACATCCCCTTCCTAGGGCTGGAGTCCAGTCCTTGCACAAGAACCTCAGCCCCCACTGACTGCCTTTGTAAGTGTATATTACTCACAAATGACTTCCCAGTGACCTTCACCTACCCATTGGAAACCTCCACTATGCCATGGAATGTGCTTGACACCAACAGAAATCTGTCACTTAACCCTTCAGATAGCAATGATCAAACCCATAACTATCTGTTTGCTTCCAGGGGATTAATGTTAAGATTTTGAAGTCAGCAGTTCAGTTCAGTTCAGTCCAGTCATTCAGTCATGTCCGACTCTTTGCGACCCCATGAATTGCAGCACGCCAGGCCTCCCTGTCCATCACCATCTCCCGGAGTTCACTCAGACTCATGTCCATCGAGTCCATGATGCCATCCAGCCATCTCATCCTCGATCGTCCCCTTCTCCTCCTGCTGCCAATCCCTCCCAGCATCAGAGTCTTTTCCAATGAGTCAACTTTTTGCATGAGATGGTCAAAGTACTGGAGTTTCAGCTTGAGCATCATTCCTTCCAAAGAAATCCCAGGGCTGATCTCCTTCAGAATGGACTGGTTGGATCTCCTTGCAGTCCAAGGGACTCTCAAGAGTCTTCTCCAACAACACAGTTCAAAAGCATCAATTCTTTGGTGCTCAGCTTTCTTCACAGTCCAACTCTCACATCCATACATGACCATAGGCAAAACCATAGCTGCAAGAGGGGTGAAATTGAAAAAGGAAGAAAAAAAATAGGTAGGGTTCAGAGATGGAGACTGCCCAAATGACAGATGGAAGGTGTCGAGTACATATTCACCTGGGCGTTTACATAATGCTGAAAATGTAAAAATTTGGCATGTCTGTTGTTCCAGAAATGCCTATACTACACCACACGTATTGCCTCAGGCCCTTTATTCTACTGCTTAAATGGCTTCCTCCCAGCCCCAACCACACTGTAAGGGGCTACCTTGCCACACTGCAAGGGGCTACCTTGCTCCAGAAAATCTGACAGACCCTAAAATGTGACTGCTTCATTTTCCTTTCAACAAGCTCGATGTGCTGCTGGTGATTAGTGCAAGCGATAGGCAAGCCACTTTTCCTGACTCGGAAATTCCCCTGGGCTCTTTAGTATAATCAGAAAACAAAATGAATTCATATAACAGAAACAAGATAAGAAACACTAAGACTCCGCATTGAAATGAAAGGTTGAAAGCTTTACAAAATAATTAAAAATGTCTTCAAAACCAAGCACATAATTCCAGCAGAGTGGCGTTGTGAGAGGATTTGAAGGGGCTCTTCTCCTCCACATGTGTACCATCTGTCTAACCTAAGGCAATCCATAGAGCCTCTCCAGACTCTGTTCCCTCACTTAAAAAAGAGGGTCTCTTTTTCCCAAATCAGGACTGTAGCAAACAATTTGCCATTCTTAATAAGATCTGATTACATAATCCCTCCTAACTCCTCCCATAAGAGGAAGAAGCTGAAAAAGAAAGGTTTCTTTTCTACCCAAAGCAAATCCAACTCTGACACACATGACTCTCATCCCCACATGACCCTTATCCCCACCACCTAGACGAGCTCAGCCATAAGGCGTGTTGGAATCCAGCCAGGCTCACCAGAAAGAGGAAACTAGCCCCAGGAAGTATACACCAGAGTCCTTTTCCAGTTCCCATTCAGAGTTGTCTCTCTTCTTCCATTTCCTCCCTTTCTACCTACCTCTCTCCACAACCTACCCACACCAACCCTTTAGCCTTCATTCTCAGTTCTCTGAAAGTGAAGCTTCCTGAGGGCTCACTTCTACACATCTCTCTGGTTAGGTAGCTCCTCTCCATGGTCTCATGATAGCATGTGTTTATCTCTACATGTCCCTTAACCTGTATCATTGTATGTCCCTGATGTTTGATCCTGTCTCCACTACTCCAGTACTCTTACCTGGAAAATCCCATGGATGAAGGAGCCTGATAGGATGCAGTCCATGGGGTCGCTAAGAGTCGGATACGACTGAGCGACTTCACTTTCACTTTTCACTTTCATGCATTGGAGAAGGAAATGGCAACCCACTCCAGTGTTCTTGCCTGGAGAATCCCAGGGACGGGGGAGCCTGGTGGGCTGCTGCCTATGGGGTCGCACAGAGTCAGTCATGACTGAAGTGACTTAGCAGCAGCAGCAGCAGCCACTACTACAAGAATCTGTCTGCAATGCAGGAGACCCAGGTTTGATTCCTGGGTCGGAAAGATCCCCTGGAGAAGGAAATGGCAGCTCTCTCCACTATTCTTGCCAGGAGAATCCCATGGAGAGCGGAGTCCATAAGGTTGCAAGGGCCGGACACAAATTAGTGACTAAATCGCCACCACCGCAGCTAATACAATGTAAGCTGCTTATGGGTATAAGTAGGTTCTAGTCACTATTTTAAATGTATTACAAAGTAATATACACACAATATGTACTAAAAAAGTAACATTGATTGGATTAATAAACACACATATGCTTACCATTTTAAGTGTGTTATGAAGTAATATGGGCATCGCTGGTGGCTCAGTGGTAAAGAATCTGCCTGCAGTTCAGGAGCTGCAGGAGAGAAAAGGCTCGATTTCTGAGTTAGAAAGATCCCCTGGAGGAGGGCATGACAACCCACTCCAGTATTCTTGCCTGGAGAATCTCGTGGACAGAAGAGCCTGGCCTATAGGGTCACAAAGAGTCAGACATGAGTGAAGCGACTTAACACACATGCATAATATGATATACACACAACATATTTTGTAAAAATCATTGATTGAATTAATGATCACATGCATATAAGTATAAATATATATTCTCATACAATATATATAGAAATTATAGCCAGTCTTAACTTCTTTACTCTTAGAAAAATCAAGACCTCATAATGAATCACTCTCATTTATGAATAGCTGTAACCATTACAACTTCTCTTTTTACGCTAGGATAGAGTATGCTGCCCAGTAGCAATTAGAAACGATTGTGTCTCTACTATCTGAGGTCATGTGCAAGGCCTATGTCTTATTTAAAAAGATAAAGTATTAACAACGACATCACCCTTTATAATTTAGGAAACGTTTTTTCCAGATATTATCATTTAATTGCCCCAGCAACTTTATGNCCAAAGTACTGGAGTTTCAGCTTGAGCATCATTCCTTCCAAAGAAATCCCAGGGCTGATCTCCTTCAGAATGGACTGGTTGGATCTCCTTGCAGTCCAAGGGACTCTCAAGAGTCTTCTCCAACAACACAGTTCAAAAGCATCAATTCTTTGGTGCTCAGCCTTCTTCACAGTCCAACTCTCACATCCATACATGACCATAGGCAAAACCATAGCTGCAAGAGGGGTGAAATTGAAAAAGGAAGAAAAAAAATAGGTAGGGTTCAGAGATGGAGACTGCCCAAATGACAGATGGAAGGTGTCGAGTACATATTCACCTGGGCGTTTACATAATGCTGAAAATGTAAAAATTTGGCATGTCTGTTGTTCCAGAAATGCCTATACTACACCACACGTATTGCCTCAGGCCCTTTATTCTACTGCTTAAATGGCTTCCTCCCAGCCCCAACCACACTGTAAGGGGCTACCTTGCCACACTGCAAGGGGCTACCTTGCTCCAGAAAATCTGACAGATCCTAAAATGTGACTGCTTCATTTTCCTTTCAACAAGCCCGATGTGTTGCTGGTGATTAGTGCAAGCGATAGGCAAGCCACTTTTCCTGACTCGGAAATTCCCCTGGGCTCTTTAGTATAATCAGAAAACAAAATGAATTCATATAACAGAAACAAGATAAGAAACACTAAGACTCCGCATTGAAATGAAAGGTTGAAAGCTTTACAAAATAATTAAAAATGTCTTCAAAACCAAGCACATAATTCCAGCAGAGTGGCGTTGTGAGAGGATTTGAAGGGGCTCTTCTCCTCCACATGTGTACCATCTGTCTAACCTAAGGCAATCCATAGAGCCTCTCCAGACTCTGTTCCCTCACTTAAAAAAGAGGGTCTCTTTTTCCCAAATCAGGACTGTAGCAAACAATTTGCCATGCTTAATAAGATCTGATTACATAATCCCTCCTAACTCCTCCCATAAGAGGAAGAAGCTGGAAAAGAAAGGTTTCTTTTCTACCCAAAGCAAATCCAACTCTGACACACATGACTCTCATCCCCACATGACCCTTATCCCCACCACCTAGACGAGCTCAGCCATAAGGCGTGTTGGAATCCAGCCAGGCTCACCAGAAAGAGGAAACTAGCCCCAGGAAGTATACACCAGAGTCCTTTTCCAGTTCCCATTCAGAGTTGTCTCTCTTCTTCCATTTCCTCCCTTTCTACCTACCTCTCTCCACAACCTACCCACACCAACCCTTTAGCCTTCATTCTCAGTTCTCTGAAAGTGAAGCTTCCTGAGGGCTCACTTCTACACATCTCTCTGGTTAGGTAGCTCCTCTCCATGGTCTCATGATAGCATGTGTTTATCTCTACATGTCCCTTAACCTGTATCATTGTATGTCCCTGATGTTTGATCCTGTCTCCACTACTCCAGTACTCTTACCTGGAAAATCCCATGGATGAAGAGGCCTGATAGGATGCAGTCCATGGGGTCGCTAAGAGTCGGATACGACTGAGCAACTTCACTTTCACTTTTCACTTTCATGCATTGGAGAAGGAAATGGCAACCCACTCCAGTGTTCTTGCCTGGAGAATCCCAGGGACGGGGGAGCCTGGTGGGCTGCTGTCTATGGGGTCGCACAGAGTCAGTCATGACTGAAGTGACTTAGCAGCAGCAGCAGCAGCCACTACTACAGGAATCTGTCTGCAATGCAGGAGACCCAGGTTTGATTCCTGGGTCGGAAAGATCCCCTGGAGAAGGAAATGGCAGCTCTCTCCACTATTCTTGCCAGGAGAATCCCATGGAGAGCAGAGTCCATAAGGTTGCAAGGGCCGGACACAAATTAGTGACTAAATCGCCACCACCGCAGCTAATACAATGTAAGCTGCTTATGGGTATAAGTAGGTTCTAGTCACTATTTTAAATGTATTACAAAGTAATATACACACAATATGTACTAAAAAAGTAACATTGATTGGATTAATAAACACACATATGCTTACCATTTTAAGTGTGTTATGAAGTAATATGGGCATCGCTGGTGGCTCAGTGGTAAAGAATCTGCCTGCAGTTCAGGAGCTGCAGGAGAGAAAAGGCTCGATTTCTGAGTTAGAAAGATCCCCTGGAGGAGGGCATGACAACCCACTCCAGTATTCTTGCCTGGAGAATCTCGTGGACAGAAGAGCCTGGCCTATAGGGTCACAAAGAGTCAGACATGAGTGAAGCGACTTAACACACATGCATAATATGATATACACACAACATATTTTGTAAAAATCATTGATTGAATTAATGATCACATGCATATAAGTATAAATATATATTCTCATACAATATATATAGAAATTATAGCCAGTCTTAACTTCTTTACTCTTAGAAAAATCAAGACCTCATAATGAATCACTCTCATTTATGAATAGCTGTAACCATTACAACTTCTCTTTTTACGCTAGGATAGAGTATGCTGCCCAGTAGCAATTAGAAACGATTGTGTCTCTACTATCTGAGGTCATGTGCAAGGCCTATGTCTTATTTAAAAAGATAAAGTATTAACAACGACATCACCCTTTATAATTTAGGAAACGTTTTTTCCAGATATTATCATTTAATTGCCCCAGCAACTTTATGCGATAGATTTTCATTCATGTCTATATTATCAGTCAAGGTCCAGCTAGGAGATATAAAGCATTCCAGTTATTTTAAAAGAGAAAATTTAATCTAATGACTGTTAACTAGGTTTTGAAGACCTGGCAAGACAAAACTGGAACCAAGAGGTAAGTTGGAGTTATTAACACCAAGTTCAGAGGAGGGGCCCCATGGAGCTGGCAGCGTGGGATGTGCTGCCATCTCAGGGACAGATAGGGAGATGGATTCTGGGCTTGCTGGAAACCCTACAGACTGGAATAAACTGCTTACTTCTGGGTGAAGAACCACTGCTTCCGTCAAGCTCATAAACCCAGGAGGCAAAGACAGAAGCCCAGAGTAAACACGAAGGCTTGCGCTCTTGCTTTCCCTCCAGCCTTCTGCCTCCTCTGGCACTCCCTGTCGCCAGAGGATAAAGGCAGTCAGTTCTCACAACCGAAATCTTGTCGGCTAAGTCACAACCCAGCCACACACAGCTGAGTAGACAAGACTGAGTTTGCTGCTTAGAGAGAACTGGCACATCCATTTCGTGTTCCAGAACATCAAAGATATGAGAGCCTCATCAAGAATTTCCCCATAACACCTAATCGGTAGCATGTGCAGCACTGACCTGGGTTTCTGTCTTTCTTCTCCAGATGCGGGGCTAGGTTATTGGACCATTTCTTATCCTCCATCCTCAAGGGCAAGGGATGTGGTGTGTGTATGTGTGCGTGTGTATAGCAATGGGTTCAGCAATGGTGTGGAATCAAGAAACGAAGCTGTGAGTCGACAGTATGGAGCACTGACTGGCAGAGATCTCCAGCAAGCTCCATCACCTTCCTGAGTATTAGTTCCTGTGCCTGCACGTGCACATCATGGGTTTCCCATGCAACAAGATTCAGTCATTGCAGTGAGGAAATACTGAGCAGCCACAATATTCAGAACACTGGGAATAAAAATGGCAACCAGGCTCACCTTCTCCTGAGATGAGAATCTGGTGGGGGGGCCACAGGCATTAATGAAACAACCACCCAAAGAATATGGAATAAATGCAGCATTCATTGTTGTTGTTTAGTGGCTAAATTGTGTCTCACGCTTTGCCAGCCCATGGACTGCAGCACGCCCGGCTCCTCTGTCCTTCACCATCTCCCAGAGTTTTCTTAAATTCATGTCCATTGAGTCGGTAATGCTGTCTAATAATCTCATCCTCTGCCACCTCCTTTGCCTTTTGCTTTCAGTTTTTCCCAGCATCAGAGTCATTTCCGATAAGTCGGCTCTTTGCATCAAGCGGCCAAGGTATTGGACCTTCAGCTTCATCATCAGTCCTTCCATCAGACTACAACATAAATGACTGCTGTTGAGCTAACGACATTGACAGAAAACCTCAGGCTCAAGAAACCATACAAAGCAAAGGATCCTGACTTGGGATGAAGTCAGGGAAGACTTCCTGGGGGAAGTGAAATTTGATCTAAAATGTAGAAAGTGAGGAGGAGGTGCCTGAACGAAGTGGGAAGGGGAGAAAAGTGGATGAGGGAAGAGGTGGGACCCTGGCTTATTTTCAAGGGCCTGAAAGACTGACCATAGCGCTGGGCTGATACACAGAGGGCAGTGCTGGGGATGGAGAGGCGGGCCTGGAGAGGGAGGCAGTGGCCAGAGCCTTGAGTGGAACACAGTGAGAGAGCTTTGCAAACTGTATCGTTCCTGGAGATTTAAAACAAAATACCAGAATTTTTTGCTCTCTGCCATTTAGAAAGTAAGCTCCTGGGCCAGAAGGAAAGACTGCAACTGGCAAGAAATCAGAATTATAAAAATTCACACACAAAAAAAACACCCATGTATCCCTCCCAGATCAAAGTTTCTTCCCCACCCCCTGCATTAACGAAGCTGAGACTTTGCAGAGGGAAGAAGAGTGATAACACTCTACTGTTTAAATTCTATCATCAGATATTTAAAATGTAATAATAATGTGGGCTTAAAAGGTTTGATTGCCTGATCACAGCAGCTTGTTAATTAAAGATGCAAAGAGGGGAATGATTAGAGATGGGAAATTTGCACCTGAGGGAGAAGTAGGATTCGTTTGCCTGAGAAATCAGATTAGGGTACCTGGCAGCAGGCCAGTTGTGGAGGAAGAGTCCAGAACCTCTGGAGAAATAAAAGCAGTGCCTTTCCAGGTGCCCTGGGAGACGACAGGCCTCCCCTTTGCATGTCCAAGCACAGACGAGGAACAGAGACGCGCGGACTGTTCACCTCTGCCATTGACTCACTTCCCCAGTATGAGATGTGTGACTCTCTAATTGCTCTTGGTGGAGATAACTGTGTTTGGAATTCATCTGGCTGAGAAGTGCGTGTGGCTGTGGACTCACTGACACTACATGATTAATGAGGGAGCTGGCTCTCGCATCCTCTGTTGGGGAGATTTGGGTTTCATCTCATCCCTAGGGCCCCTCAGGGTTTGGCTCCTGTCACCACGGCCTGCGTTTCATTAAGCTGAGCAGCTTGGCTTCCAGAGGGATGATGGGGAAAGAGATGATAAGGTGGAGCGGACTGGGAAGCCAGCAGCGGGAGGATGACAAAATCCAACCTGTGCACACAGGCATGCCTCGATGAGATGAAAAAGCAGGGGCTTGCGAGCCAGACGGTCCTGAGCTAGACCCTCGTCCTCTGCAGCGCGGAGTCCCATGACCTTGGGCGAGTTAGCTCGGTGTCTCTGCAGCTTAGATCACCTGCTGTGAATTGGGAGGCAGAATACCTGGAAGGTGAGCAAGAGAATTCTTAGATAATGAAGCCCAGCGGTTTCTGACAGGATCATCTCATTCAAGAAGAAAAGGCTGTTATTATTACAGCAGGCCTCCCAGGTGGTGCTTGTGGTAAAGAATCTGCCTGCCAGTGCAGCTAGACATAAGAGACAGGGGTTTGATCCCTGGGTCAGGAAGATCCCCTGGAGGAGGGCAGGGCAACCCACTCAGTATTCTTGCCTGGAGAACCCCATGGACAGAGGAACCTGGTGGGCTGCAGCCCATAAGGTTGCACAGCATTGGACATGGCTGAAGCGACCTAGCATGACTGCATTATTACAGCAACGTATTTTCACACATATTCTCTCACTCTGCTGAATGGGCCCAGATATCTCCGCCACCATGGAACCGATAATTCTTATCTCAACGCTGCTGCCCCCACACTGGGCATTTCACTTAACATGTCCGGTAGGGCTGCCTCCCAGGTTGCCAGGAGACCATCTCAGTTTCAGTTTTGATGATTTGGAGCTTCTCTGGTGGCTCAGCCAGTAAAGAATCTGCCTGCTATGCAGGAGACCCGGGTTTGATCCCTGGGTCTGGAAGATCACAGGGAGAAAAGCATGGCAACCCACTCTGGTATTCTTGCCTGGAGAATCCCCATGGACAGAAGAGCCTGGGGAGCTACAGTCCATAGGGTCACAAAGAGTCGGACGCGAATGAAGCAACTTAGCATGCACACACGCATGAAAATGTATAAAGTAAGGTTCACCCACTCACCTTCTAGGAACTCACAGACAGGTTGGGCAACTGGTCTAAAGTTGTACAGCATAATGCGATCTCCCCGAGGCCAGCAGACCACGGACTAAGAGCCCGTCTTGGTCAAGGCAGAGCCCTGGAGTCACATACATTTGAGTTCCAGTTCCAACAGTCACTACCTGTTCAAGCTTTGGAAAGACACTGTGCCTCCCGCTTAAGCCTGTTTCTTCCAGCATTAAGAGAAAACAAAACATATCAGACCAAAACACGCCCTTTTTGTGCTCCATGGTTTGAAGTAAATCACGCAAACCCCCTTTAACTTAATATCTTCCGGCGACAGGTTGATGTACAGACTTAATGAAATAATGTATTGCAAAATGAAATAATACATTGCAGAAGAGCTTAGACTAAAGTTGATGCCTAGTCAATTATTATTGTTGTGAATGTAAGTGAAGGCCTGTCTGTTCATCACACAGCCTGACAGTGGTTAACCAGTTCAGTCCAGTGGACAGTATGCTTTATGGGGCATTAGGGCCTAGTTGATTTTAGTATGTTATTCCCTGACCCTTTGCACTTAGCATAGTTTTTGACACATTGAAGGCACTGAATAAATAATTATCAATAAGCAAGTGATAATATGTTTTCTGCATTACCTTGCAAGTGCATAATTTAAATAAATTGCTTTAAAACTTCCAAAGATACCCTGAAGACAATATACCATTTATTCTGATTTTCAAGACCTTGAGTGGTTTCATATTAGCACTGACAAATACTCATTACATTTGTCTGTCAAATTATGAGACATGAACACCATTTCTAGGAAGGAAATGAAATTTTCTGAAAATATGAATATGCCCAACTTGCATGTTTTCTGAATGACAGCAAGAATTTTATGTCAGGTTCTGTTTATTCATCTGGGACTTTTATGACTTTTTTGTTGTTGTTGTTCCTAGGGGAAAGGGACCTGAAAAATACCAGATTCTCTCAAAACTATACCTCCCTATATTTCTTATGAGTCCTGCAAGAAACTAACTGAAGAAATATATCTTATTGGAAAGCAACTTAATATATAAGTTTAATGCTACTTCATGGAAAGGAATATGTAAGAGCACTGCTCATTTGGTTTTCTTCCAAGAAATGTGGGTCGGTCGAGAGAGAAGATCAAATACAAACTGATATGATGATGATAGTGATGATAGTGTATGAACAGAAGGACTAACGGGGACTTGTCTATCTTATGTGAAAAGGGTGATATGAAGAGTAAAAGTTGCAGCAGGAGACAGAGAGGAGGACTCAGAAACTGAAATCCTAACTTGAAGACCTGGGTCTGTTGTTCTAACTCGCTGAGCCTATAGTAAGTAACCTTTGGAGTATTTAATATGATAATAGACAATTACATAATTTTATATATGTGAGGAGGTTTTGTGAATCAAAACAATTTGTGTTATCACAGCGCTAGTGGGTGGGAATGGCTTCCCCCATGATTGGTGAGGTGGTTACTTATTTTTGCAGAACTGACTCCGTTGTCACTATATTACACCCTTCAAGATTTTTTATCATTTTCCTTCTTCTGAAATCTGTATTAAGGTGAATACTGCTACTGCTAAGTCACTTCAGTCGTGCCCGACTCTGTGAGACCCCAGAGATGGTAGCGCCCCAGGCTCCCCTGTCCCTGGAATTCTCCAAGCAAGAACACTGGAGTGGGTTCCCATTTCCTTCTCCAATGGATGCAAGAGAAAAGTGAAAGTGAAGTTGCTCAGTCGTGTCCAACTCTTAGCGACCCCATGGACCGCAGCCTATTAGGCTCCTCCGTCCATGGGATTTTACCAGGCAAGAACACTGGAGTGGGGTGCCATTTCCTTCTCTAAGGTGAATATAGTTTTTACAGATTTTTATTGATTAATGCTATCCTGGTAAATCTTTATTTATCTGTTTACTTTTACCTGTGTATTTATATTTAAAGACAATTTCTTGCAGACTACATGTAGCTGAGTCTTTGTTTCTTTCTTTGTTTTAGCCACTCTGACAATCTCTGTTTTTAATTGGTACAATTTTCAATTAAAATGATTATTGGTATCAGTTCAGTTCAATTGCTCAGTCATGTCCGACTCTTCATGACCCCATGGACTACAGCACGCCAGGCCTCCCTGTCCATCACCAACTCCCAGAGTTTACTCATATCCATTGAGTTGGTGATGCCATCCAACCATCTCATCCTCTGTCATCCCTTTCTCCTCCTGCCTTCAATCTTTCCCAACATCAGGGTCTTTTCAAATGAGTCAGCTCTTTGCATCAGATGACCCAAGTACTGGAGTTTCAGCTGCAACATCAGTCCTTCCAATGAACGCTCAAGACTGATCTCTTCTAAGATGGACTGGTTGGATCTCCTTGCAGTCCAAGGGACTCTCAAGAGTCTTCTCCAATACCACAGTTTAAAAGTATCAATTCTTCAGCACTCAGCTTTCTTTATAGTCCAACTCTCACATCCATACATGACTACTGGGAAAACCATAGCCTTAATGAGATGAACTTTGTTGGCAAAGTAATGTCTCTGCTTTTTATTGGTATACTTGTGTTAATATCTACCATGTTTCAGAGTTCCCTGGTGTTCCAGTGACTCAGACTATGCACCCCCAATGCAAGGGGCCAGGGTTAGATTCTTGGTCAGGAAACTAGATCCTTCATGCCACAACTAAGATCTGGTACAGCCACATAAATAAATAAAAGAAATATTTTAAAAATATTTACCATGTTAGTAACTTTTATATTTATTGCATTTGTTCCTGGAGGCCTCTTATTTTTTTTTTCTGATTTCTCTGATTTCTTTTGAATATTTTATATGGTTTCATTTGATCCTTTCTCCAACATTAACGATAACTATATTTTAACAGTTTGTAGCTGTGGTCCTGGAGTTTTCAATGCACGTTTAAATCTAAGTCAAGTCCACCTTCAAGTAACAGTGTGCTGCTTCATGTTAGAGCAGGTGCCATACAGCAGGGTGTTTCCACTTCTTCCGTCCCATCCCTATGTCATTGCTGCCTCTATTTCAATTACCTGCATGCTGTAATTTCCAATCACCTTATTATTACTTTTTAAAAAATCAGGTAGATGTATTTTATTTTATTTTGTATTTATTGATTTTTTTACACTGGAGGGAAGATGTGGGGTGGGAGGTGGGAGGGGGGATCATGTTTGGGAAGTAGATGTATTTTAGATCAACTAAGAATAAGTATGGAATGAGGTTCATGACATTGTACAGGAGACAGGGATCAAGACCATCCCCATGGAAAAGAAATGCAAAAAAGCAAAATGGCTGTCTGGGGAGGCCTTACAAATAGCTGTGAAAAGAAGAGAGGTGAAAAGCAAAGGAGAAAAGGAANGAAAAAAAACACTGCTAGAGACATCCTAACAGAGTTAGGCAAGTCTCAAAGTAATATATTGTGGCTGTTGGTGAAACACAAATATTTGGAATCAGGCTGTGTCCCTGTAGAGAATCTTAGTGGGATGTTGAAGAAGAGGCCCACTTCCTGGAGGTGTGGGTCACTAGCTCAGAATCAGGACCTCAGAGCTCTTAATTCTGTGATATTTGACTTTAGCTAAAAGTCTTGAAAGTGTCCTTATAGTTTCTTTATCAGAAAATAGGCTTGCTGTTTGTATAGTACCACAAGGAAATTTTTCTAATGCAGTAGGCATATTAATGTCATACAGGAAAATGTCACTGGCTGAAAAATATTTAATATCACTGATTTAGTTCTATTTGGGACTGTGCACTTAAAACTTTAAAGAAATATAAAACTTTAAGAGTTTCATTCAGGTGAATATACCAAGATGACTATAAATGACAAGATTTCTTGAATATAGAGAAACAGAAATGAAAGTAATCTTTTCAAGAGGAACATAAGGAGTGATTTTCCAGAAAGTTGCTGTTTAGTCACTAAGTTGCATCTGACTCTTTTGCAACCCCATGGAGTATAGCTCCTCAGACTCCTCTGTCCATGGGATTTCCCAGGCAGTGGAGTGGGTTGCCATTTCCTTTTCCAGAGGATTCATCCCAACCCAGGGATCAAATTCATGTCTCTTGCATTGGCAGGTAGATTCTTTACCATGAGCCACCGGGCAAGCCTATTCTAAAAGGTGGCCAGATGCACTTTTCAAAGGATTTGCTCTACGCCCTATGAATTATTCTTAGTAAATGTTTAGATAGTGCTTTTCTAGGCTCTCTGAGGTCTATTTCTAAAGAAATATACATAATCACCATCTAGATGGCTGCAAAGGTTCTGTCCCTACCATAATGATTTCTAGTTTAGTAAGAAAGCTACCACTTAATTCTTTTGTTCAAAGACCCTGGAAATAGGGTTGACTATCAAAAGACAAACAACAGTATCATACATAACTGAGCAGAAAAAGCATCTTTCAGAAATGCTGCTGATTTGAGAGAAAAAGGAAAATCAGTACACTTTAAGGACATGCTCAAGAGAAGTCTATCTTGTTCATGAAAGAGTAAATGCTACAGCAATGCAGAAATCAGTCAATGTTTAGTTTTTGAGGACCTACAGGCAAGGTAGCCTTCTACACTGCTTCCCAAAAAATACAGTATGATTAAATTTTACTGTTTTCACTGCCTCTACTATCCATTCCAAACTCCCCAAATGAAACAGTGATATGTATACAATTATCAGATAAGTAAAGTTCTGTCATCTAAACCCCTCCATATAACTTGGTTTCCATGATTGTTCTTGTTAAAAAGGTACCACAATCACGATCCAAGGCAATATTCTGGTGTCACATTCCCTTGTCCCTGAGATTGCCAAAGATCTTAACTTCTCTTCCATTTCATCAATTCACACAGAATTTCTCACAGGAACATTGTGGACACTTTGCATAGGAGCACTCCATGCTTCCTAAAAGTCAGCCAGAGCCCCGCAACCACAGTGACACTAGTCCCCACACATTGCTTAACACAGGGGTCGGGAACCATGCTCTCATATTTGTTGTGACCCTCNAATTCACACAGAATTTCTCACAGGAACATTGTGGACACTTTGCATAGGAGCACTCCATGCTTCCTAAAAGTCAGCCAGAGCCCCGCAACCACAGTGACACTAGTCCCCACACATTGCTTAACACAGGGGTCGGGAACCATGCTCTCATATTTGTTGTGACCCTCCCAAAGCAGAGCCAAGGTTGTCTTCTCTCCTGTATCTTTTTCTTCTCTCCTGTTCCTCTGTTAAAGTCAAGGTCATGTACTAGCATTTTTCTTGGCACATTGTGCAGAGATTTGGTTTACTTTTTCTCTCCTTTCTTTTGCTCCCTCTCACTGTCTCCTTCCCACTTTTTCTCTCTCTCACCTTTCCTCTCTCTGTTCCTCTCTCTCACTCCCTATCCTTCTATCTCCAGACTCTGAGCTAATTGAGGACAAGAAATGTGTGTGTTCATGTTGGTGTCTGCAGCACACAGTGAAAGGGTCTGACACAGAGTAGGGTCCCATAGGTACTGTGGAATTGAATTAAATGTTTCTGCTTTACAAAGGACTGCAGGCTTTTCCAATCCAGAAGTATTTTAATCATGCCAACCGGTATCTATCTATTTGCAACTCCTCAGCCAAGCCTGGCAGGCAACAGAATCACTTACAGAAAGTGTAATACAGATTCAAAGGTCCTAATCCAGAACTACTGATTCAGGATCTGCTGCAGAGAAACTTGAGCAACAGTATTTTGCAAAAGTTATACAGCAATGCCAACCCTCTTCTCAAGCGCAGCTTCTAGTAGAGCCTTTTTAATTTTGTTGTACTATTAAGAAAATGGGATGATACTCCTAGAGAATGTCTTGGACCCTTTTCTATTTCATAGGGCAACCTATGAAAAAGTGGGGTGATTTGAAAAGCCTTCACAAAATAAATGCACTGAGTTATCATATATTTTTGACTATATCAGATAACAAAGCATGTAAAAAGCTGTTATTGAGGTAAAAATCACTCAAGTTATTCAAGGATGTAGGGGAAATGCTTGCTCAAGACATACATTCTAAAATATATTTTCTCCTTTTTCATGTAAAAGTGTTTAAAATAAACACTTCTAACAATTCCAATGCTTGGCAACCATTTCCAGCTATATTTATGTTTGACAAGTTCCTTTTGCACAGTCATTTGTATATTGTTCTTTTTCTTGTGCCAAATATATTTTCAAGTGTCAGTCCAGGTTATGGAATTTGCATTTGGGCTTGGACTATTAGCATCTGAGTCACTCTTTAACTTCTCTTCCTCCTTGGAAGCTCTGTCTATTCCTTCTGTTAAGATGCCTTCAGGCTAATCAAGTTTATGTGAAGAAATTATTTATAGGAAAAAGGATGTGAGATTGGAAGACAATTGGGGGGATTCTAGGCTGGGAAAGCCAAGAATATCCAAATTCATCCTTGTCCTAGCCACCTCTCTTCCAAGTGAGTTCCCCAAGGAAGACGTAAATACAGGGAAAGTGGTAGGATAAAGCAAAATGCCACTTGAGTTTTTTGTTTTCGGTTTTGTTTTGGTTTTTTGTTTTTTTTTTTTTTTTTTTTTTTTTTTAGAAGTGATCCAAACTCAAAA